>JAKGSA010002818.1:0-13030 GCA_033558755.1 Philaethria dido
CCGCATTATAAGCACATACTATAGCGAGTGCTTCTGGGGTTTTCTCATTTACATTTAGTTAAAAAGGGGCGAGTGATTATTATATATTTTTTTAGCTTCACACTATATCCCGCGCATAGCAGGGTAGGCAGAGGGAACTAGAGAACCTCTCTGCTAAGACACTCCGTTCTCTGTATAAAATTTCTGTTTCGCACTTGCCGCCGAATTGAGGCATGCGTGTTGAGTGGCGCAACTCAAAGCTGCGCTATGTCTTGTTACCAGAGCGAGGAAATGAAAATACTAAATCATATTTAATATTTTCATTTCCTGGAGTAAGAATCGAACTCAAAACCTGTACCGCTTACAGTCGCACGGTTGTGCCACTGGTTCACGAAAGGCCTAATTAGTAATAGTTCGTGTATCTGTAGTTCACAGGAAGCCATAATGTTCGCCCAGTACTGGTATAAGCCGTATCATTTATTTGCTATTCATGAAATCGTGACCTAACCTTTAAAAGAGACTTACCTATGAAATTTCCCTGTACTTTATATGATTCATGCTTAGTATGTGGAAACGGAACTAATATGATAACAGCTTTTATTCAGAACCAAAGTTCAAATTACTTATTTAATTTTAGACATTACAGTTTTTCCTTTTAAAATCACTAGCCGATTTCGGAGTGGGAATCGATCCCACAACCTATCGCGTTTACAATCGCACGCTTATGCCTTTACGCCACGACAGGCGTTCTGGAAATTCGAAATACTGGTTGTTCAAACACACTTTTTCAAAAAATTTTGATTCGTCGAATGAACATAAAGCTACAACCGGTAAGGAATGCAGTTCCACTGTGTAGGCGTCGAGAAACACAATAAGTATACTACGATGAGGTACTAAAAATACTTTAAGTTTGTAAGTATGGATGGACAATTGTTAGTATTGCAGGCAAAAATGACTTAATGAATTATGATGGAACTCTTCACTCTAGTACCCTGATATATAATAAAAGCTAGCAGTTGTGTATTCGTAGAGAAACAAATAATATATGTAAAATATAATATATTTGTATTCGAACCCGCACACCACCAGAAAAAATGTAAAAATTGTAAGTATTTTTAATTTGTTTACAATCGTCAATATGTGAATATCTTTCAAATATAACAAATTATAGTTCTGTTTACCCTTTTGAATGTATATTGTTCCACATAAAAATATGAGTTATAACTATTGTAATAACTCGAATAGAAAATTATTTCTTTAAAAATATTTATAATAAGCTATTTTTTTATATATAATAAAAAAATAATTTATAAAAACTCATATAGTTAGTAAAACAATTGTTAATATACTAGTACCTGTAAAAAATAATTATGTTTATTTTTTTTTTCGATCTTCGATTTTTTGTTTTTTTTGCAATATCAATATCAATATTGTAATTTACAAAGGTAAGTCGACGGGAATCGTGTTATATGGACGCTTCGCCAAGTATATATATCGATATTTCTTTATAATAAAGTACCTATGTATGGTTTAATTAATATTTCGCTCAAAAATCGTGTCGTCGGTTATACAAATTAGACTATCTTTGTGAACCAAAATCTATTACCAAAGTTAAATAGAGTTTTATATTAATTTACTGTTGTAAAATGATGGTTGTGAAAGCAGTTTGCAAACTTTATTTATACATGAAAAATATTATTAAAATGACAGATGTAGACGACCTCTGTGATAGCAATCTTATATAAGATAGGATCTTCAAATAAGTTTTAAAGTAGAAATCAACCTCGATAGTTTAAGGTATTAAAAAATTTCTCCTTTCATCCTTCAAATAAAACGTACAAAAATACCATTATTACGAATAACTCAAAAACTTCTCATCACATTTTCATTAAATTAAAACAAGACCACATCAGTCGTTTAAAAATTGTTGAAAATCGTAATTTTTGAAAAAACAACGTCGACAACATTTACATTACACCTGTCGTGGCGCAGAGGGATTTTTTATTTCCTGGATTTGGTAACACGGCAAAGCGCGGCGTTGAGTTCCGCCACTCAGCACGCAATGCCTTAATTCGGCAGAAAGTGGCGGACGGAGTGTCCTAACACTAGGTTCCCTCTGCCTGCCCTGCTATATGCTGGATACAGTGTGAAGCTATGTATATATATATGACAACATTAAAATAAAATATTAATTAAAAAAAACCGTTTTCATAACGAGTTTTGCTTATAATGTATAATATTCTACAAGATAAGCCCTTTCATTTGATATTTCATACCAATATTGGGTGGGTTGTATAAAAATAAGTAATCCGGCATTTTGGTGCGGTAGCCATTTTGGATTAACAACATGGAATTGTCATCAGAACTAAATGTGTATTCCAAATATCAAATCAATTGGACACTGAGATGAATAGGTCAATTGAACCGACTTCAAAAAAAGAGATTCCGAATTCGATTGTATTTTTTATGTAGGTTACCGCATAATTTTTTCCTGGGTGAACCAATTATTATGATTCTTTATCGTAATAATTACTTTTTAGGGTATTTTAGTTAATGCTGGTTTTATTTTTTTGTTAAAAACTTAACTTTGACAATAGCTACCATAACAAGGTAACCAACTACTACCATAACAAGGTAAGCAAAAGTTTGTGATAAGAGCAATTCCCATACTAACTTTTCTCAGCAAAACTGCCTCCAAAATCAGGGAAACCTTAAGTTCTTTTGACGATTCAAAAGAATTTACAGAAGCAAGAAGTTAAAATATTAAAAATATATATTTAAAATTTATTTTTTCTATATCTATTCGAATTTAGCAAGTACTTACTTATATGAAATATCTGAATACGCGATTTCAACATATTATCTATGCTGTGTCATGTAGTTTTACCATTACGTCACTATGATCTTTAGTTACGGGTTTAAAGTTCAAGAAATATGAAATAACTAAAGGAAATTGTTAAAGTATTATTTTAAATCTAATCGAGTAATATTTCTAAAGTTTTTTGCAATCATTTTATGTAAACAAAAATTATATTGTGTGCAAAGATAGAATTACTGCATGTTGAAGGACAGAACTCAATACCGCTCTTTCTTTTAGCCGAGCCGGTAATATTATATTAATCTAAATTAAGTATATTCCCTTGAATGAAAGAAGACGAAACAGGATGTCAAACCCACAATTATCGAATATACAGTCATTTATTCTCCCACCACGCCTGTCGTGACGCAGAGGCACAAACGTGCGACTGTAAACGCGATTGTGGGTTCGATTCTCACTCCAGGAAATATAACAATTTAGTATTTTCACTTCCTGGGTTTGGTAACAAGGCGACGCGCGGCGTTGCATTCTGCCACTCAGCACGCAATGCCTCAATTTAGCGGAAAGTGCGAACGGAGTGTCTTAACACTAGGTTCCCTTCACCTACCCTGCTATATGCGGGATACAGCGTGAAACTATGTATGTATGTATGTATGTATGTATGTATGTATGTATGTAACTATAAAGAACAATAATAGTATTTGTTATTTAATCTTATAGATTCTTAAGCATGTATACATATATACTAAGATATAAATAAAGTAATTACACGTTTAAATGCCTTTTTTAATCTGACAGTCGTAAAAAACGAACAATAAAATAAAAGAGGTACAGTCTGAGACCGGATTTTGTGAACAATTAAAACCTACTCAGTCAATTTGATGGGCCTAATAGTCTTTGAGCACAATGTCTTAGCCTTTCTATCAGTCTATTTAATTGTGCTTTAGGCAATTAAGTGGTGGCCCTAAGGCACGAACGTGCGACTGTAGACGCGAAAAGTTATAGGTTCAATTCCGTCTCCTGGAAATGAAAATATTCACTATTACTACATTAGTATTTTTCGCTTCCTCGCTCTAGTAACAAGGCAAAGGGCAGCGTTGAGCTCCGTTATTCAGTAGGCAATGTCTCAATTCGACGGAAAGTGAGGAAGGGAGTGTCATAACACTAGGTTCTCAGGTTCCCTCTGCCTACCCTGCTATATGCGGGATACAACGCGAAGCAAAAGAAAAAAAGTAATCATAATTTTTCAGCTTCACGCTTTATACCGCATAACAGGGTGGACATACACAAAATTCGTATCAAGACACGTCGTTATCCTCTTTCCGCCCGAATTCAATTCGAGTCATTATATGTCCAATGGCGGAATTCAACGTCGTGATTTATCTTGCAAGAGTGAAGAAGAACAAATAAATTATATATAATTATTCCACCAAGTAGCAATCGAACCCAGAACTACTCGAGCTTATAGTCAAACACTGACCAACTGCGTCACGGTGGCATCAAGTAAGATAAGTCACCATGAAAGTTTATTTTCCATTCAGAAGACAAGAACCATCCTCATGACTTGGAATAGAAAAGTTTCTCTTGACACATGCTCCCCAGAGAACATGTAAACTAGTTCGTATTGGTTTTCTATAATACCTTCACTGCATCTGCATGTTACTTGAATTCAACCACTGGAAATATCGATATTCGATATGTCTTGAATATATTAAAGTGATATATATATATATATATATATATATATATATATATATATATATATATATATATATATACAGTATATATATATATATACACTTTCTTATATGTATCCTATATAAATATAATTTTTTAAACTGAACGCCATTATTAAAATATAACGCCTGTTGTGGCGCAGAGGCACAAACGTGCGACTGTAAACGTGACGGGTTGTGGGTTCGATTCCCACTCCAGGAAATGAAATTTTCATTTCCTGGGTTTGGCCTGGCTAAGGCAAAAGCAACGGCGTTTGAGGTTCCGCCACTCAGCGCGCAATGCTCCCCAATTCGGCGGAAAGTGGGGAACGTAGTGTCTTAACACTGGGTTCACTCTGCCTCCCTGCTATATGCGGAATACAGCGTGAAGCTATGTATGTATGTATGAATATTGTGTCTAATATAATAAATTGTACAGCCCTATGTAATTGTTCTGCCCTATGTGCTATATAACTATTAAAGTTGCATCTAGATTCGTTCATCAGTTTGTATCAAAAAGTAACAAATATTCATCTTTAAAAACATTCATAATTGCCTATTTATGTGGTTTACTTTTTAAAAAAAGTAAATAAAAACAAGGATAAATTTACTGCAAAGTTGATTTAAAAAATAAACATTCAATAAGTATGCAAAAACAAAAACAATATAACTAATTAGACTCATTTAATGAATTATAGCAAGAATTACTAATAATTTATCTGTCGTCCTCGTATTACTTTAGATATTTTATTGAAGTTAAATGATACTTGACGCAAATGTTACGTAACCGAATTTTAGTTTTTGGTTTAGGTTCCAATTTCATTTCTACTTTCTTTCATAATGTATAAAGATACATTCTATTGCCTCTAAAGAGAGGCACAAATTAAAGCAGGTTCTTTACACTTAACTATCTCACAAAGTACATTATATATATTTTTTTCTTTTTGTTTTTTTTTAAACTTCACGCCATATCCCGCATATAGCAGGGTAGGCAGAGTGAACCAGAGAACCTAGTGTTAAGACACTCCATTCTCTTTCAACAATTATATACTATATTTATAGATAAAAGAAATAATATTTATAGATTACTCTATTTCTAACTGTAATATACTAGATATTTAATATTTTAATTTCCTGGTGTGGGAATCGAATCCACAACTTGTCGTGTTTACAGTCATATGCTTGTCCCTCTGCGCCACGATAAGCCTCACCAAAATTACTTTCATTTTTTAATTTTACGGCGTTAAGCGCCACAAATCAACACGCAAAAGTCTTCAATTTCGGCGAAAAGCGGAAAAACAAAGAAAGGAGGCTCTCCTTGCCTTCCGTTGCTATACAGTAAAAAGCGTGAAAATAAAAGATGTATACTATTTTATTGTTATTTTCAGTAGAAAAGAAAAGGCCATTTTCAATTCTTGCCTGAATTAAAATTAATCTACCTTATTAATTTAAATACCAAATTAATAATATTATGAGTTTTCTGTTAAGGTAATTAAAATAATTTATTAAGAGATATCATAATTTGCAAGGAAAATTAATATAACATAATTTCATTTATCTACGGTGTTTCATTTCAAATTTGAAGAGTATCTCAGTTATTTCTACATATTCGTTTTGGTAACAATGTAATTTGCGGCGTTGAGTTCCGTCACTCAGCACGCTATGCCTCCATTTGGCGGAAAGTAGGGAATGGAAATCTGAATAGAACGGAATATCTTAACAATAGATTTTCAGGTAACCTTGGCCTACTCTGCTATGTGCGGGATACAGCGTGAAGCTAAAAATATGTCAGTTATTTTCCCATAGTTCCTTTATGTTTCTGACGACTGGTTTGTTGCTTTAAAACTTAACTCTAAGCGGCTATGCGCGTATAGATTTGATCCTTACTCAGAGATTCTAATTTATGTAATGAGCATTAGTTCAATATATGTATGTAGATGTATATGTATATGTATTGATATGTGTGGATATATGTGTGGGTGTATATACATATTTTTATATGAATAGCGTACTATAATTATATTTATTTATTTTTATTATTTTTTTTTATTTATACTGAATTGCACTAGCGTTATTCCCTTTTCGTCTTTTCATTTGTCCCTATACTTAAAGAAGGTTGTCTGTAAGAGATTGCTT
This sequence comes from Philaethria dido, assembly GCA_033558755.1. Classification (NCBI taxonomy): domain Eukaryota; kingdom Metazoa; phylum Arthropoda; class Insecta; order Lepidoptera; family Nymphalidae; genus Philaethria; species Philaethria dido. Next base: position 6,649 of record JAKGSA010002818.1, read on the forward strand.
GAAGCAATAAGACCACCTTTGCATACAGATACATGAGTTCGTATTTTTGTTTTCTCTTCTTTTATATTTTATTGTGTGTGCAATAAAGATTATTCTATTCTATTCTATAGGTATAATTCGGGTGGAAAGCGGCGAATGAAGTGTCTAGGCACTAGGTTCTCTTTGACTACCCTGTTAAGCGGCCTCGTGAAGCTGAAACATTAGTAAATATATTCTGCTTTATATACAATTTATTAACGCCTGTCGTGGCGCAGAGGCACAAGCGTGCGACTGTAAATGCGATAGGTTGTGGGTGCGATTCTCACTCCAGGAAAAGGTATTTATTAATTTCCTGGGTTTGGTAACAAGGTAAAGCGCAGCGTTATGTTCCGCCACTCAGCATGCAATGCCTCAGTTCGTTGGAAAGTGGGGAACGGAGTGTCTTAACACTAGGTTCCCTCTGCCTACCCTGCTATATGCGGGATACAGCGTGAAGCTATGTATGTATGTATACAATTTATTTAATTATATGCATCTTTCCATTTACAAGCATTTCTTCATTATTTCCGTAAAGATATTAAAATTATTATTAGTATTTGCTTGTTAGTAAAATGCTTTCGTACAGCGTCATGTCGTGAACTTTAAAAATCGAAAAATAATCGTAATTGGATATAAGAATATCAAGTACACTTTAATTCTTATGTCCTTGAGACTATTGTAGTACTTTCAATAGCTTGTTATATATAATAGGTATATCTATTATTTTTATCTTCCTGTACTGTTAAGACAAAGCACACCACTCATTACACTATGTCTTTACTTCGGGCGGAAAGAGAAAAATGAACATAGTGTCTTAACACTATGTTCTCTCTGTCTACTCTGCTATATATATAAAGCGGGAATCTGAAAAAAATATTAATATAATATTTTCAAACCTTTATGATTTTATTGGGTTGGATATCAATTCGTCGGTTCTTTTGTGTGTTACCGCATAGTTTTTTACTAGGAGAACCAATATTGATGATTCTTTCTTATAAAAGCTAAAGTTTCTGATATTATAATACGAGTAGTTTTTGAGTTATTCGTAATAATTTTATTTTAAGAGCATTTTCTTTAAAGACACTTTTTTTGTTAAAATCTTTATTATTTACTTATATTACGGGCACATGTAGCATTAACAAAAAGTATGGTAAAATATTCCTATTTATACATATAGTATTGTTATACGACAATAACCCATTCATCAGTTGCTTTTTGTTTAAAAGCGAGTCGACGTGAGCCTAACGGAAACAATGAATGAAATGTACAGAAATCCACCAAAAACAAAATGAAAAGGCAAACTTGTACCTTTAAATACAAGGGATATGCATATTTTTCATTAAACAAACGAAAAAATATAAGACTACCAAATTTTCTGTACGGTATTTTAATAAAATATGTATCAAAAGTAAAATTATTACGAATAACTCAAAAACCATTGGCAGATTCTAACTAAATTTAAATAGGCCACATGAGAAGAGAAGCACTAGCTATTGTATAAAAAAAGGACGCCTGTCCTGGCGCAGAGGCACAAGCGTGTGACTCCAAACGCGACAGGTTGTGGGTTCGATTCCCACTCCAGGAAATGTAAAATTTAGTATTTTCATTTCTTGGGTTTGGTAACAAGGCAAACCGCGGCGTTGAGTTCCGCCACTCAACACGCAATGCGTCAATTTAGCGGAAAGTGAGCAACGGAAAATGTTGAAAGAGAATGGAGTGTCTTAACACTAGGTTCTCTGGTTCCCTCTGCCTACACCGCTATATGCGGGATACAGCGTGAAGTTAAAAAAAAAGAATAAAAAAAATAATAATGACAACGTGTAGGTAAAATCTTTAACTTAACTAAATATTATTTCGATATTTTTTTTACATAGTTTAATTACAAAATGTACTCATAAGTATATAAATATGGATAAACATGAGATTATCCTTATATTTAAGTGGTTTTCTAGCTAATGTTGAATTAATTTTATTAGGATCGTGAATATATTACCAGTACAATGAATTAATCCTCAAAATATGCAAGTTGAAGTGGCAATGGGCGGGCCACATCGCTCGTAGAACCGACAACCGATGGGGAAGAAAGGTTCTCGAGTGGCGACCACGAACCGGAAGGCGTAGCGTGGGACGGCCCCCTACTAGATGGACCGACGACCTAGTCCAAATTGCGGGAAAGCGCTGGATGCAGGAGGCATCCAGTCGTGCTACATGGCGATCTATGGGGGAGGCCTATGTCCAGCAGTGGACGTCTTCTGGCTGACGACGACGACAATAAATTTACCTGCTTGCACTTGGAGCTATATGAGTACATCTGTGTAACCAAGTAATAACTGTTTATTGTAATTGTATAACTTTTACAGTTATGATGATTCCTATTTATATGATAGAGCTTATTTATTTATTTTTTTTAACGTCACGCTGTATCCTGCATATAGCAGGGTAGGCAGAGGGAACCAGAGAACCTAGTGTTAAGACACTCCATTCTCTTTCAACAATTCCGTTCCCCACTTTCCGCCGAATTGAGGCATTGCGTGTTGAGTGGCGGAACTCAACGCCGCGCTTTAGAGAACGCGCGCTTTTTATAGAGCTTCTGTTGTGGTCATATTTAAATTTGGTTAAGATCTGATTAGTAGTTTATAAGTTATTCGTAATAATAGTGTTTTGGTGGGATTTTTTATGAAATCGATTTTGTTTTCTTGCTTTAATCGTAATTATCGATATTTGTGAAGTAAATTATCAAAAACTTATCAGGCCGCATTGAAATACGCAATTGTTAAATATGTTGAGCACAATAGCTACAAGCGATAGTGTTCCGGTTTGAAAGGAAATATAACTATTTAAGCGTGTTGAACTATAAAATTTAACTACCTTCTGTTCAAGGTAATCGAAGTGTGGTGTGCGTTGTCTAGGATCTCGTTATACGTGTTATATATGTACTAGCTGATACCCGCGGCTTCGCTCGCGTGGCAATGGCAGTCCATACAACATACTATATATATATATATATATATATTGCGTATATGCGTTCATTTGAAGGCTTTGAAATAGCTAGATTTACAATTTTTTGACAAACTCATCATCTCTACCACAATTGTTTTTCAATGAATTAATATGTAATAATTATAATATAATGGAAGTATCCTAGATCCTTTTTTATACCTCTAAGAGTATGTCTATGTCACAAGTACCTTTGGCGTAAAAAGCGAGTGAGGATATATTTATACTTACATGCCATATTGCTGGCTTTAATCAAATAGATAATCATAAAGTATCTTTATTCTTTTTTATTATTACTTTTAAAACATTTAAAAAACCTTTAATACAGTTTTTATTTATTTATAAGTTGCATAAAACAAATATATAATATTTCGAAGCCGAAGCCAAAGCATATTTTTACAGTTTAGGTAGAAAGAGGAGTTTGGACAGTAGAAGCGATCGTTACTGTGCATTTAAAAGGGGCTATGGGAATGCTTAGGAATTTCTTCTATTAAAAATCAATAAATTACGTACATACATTTTAAATTGAAATTTAATTTTACAATACAGTTTTATAAACAATTGTAATTTTAATAGTATAGTAGAGAATGAGTTATAAGTTATAAGTTATATTAGAGATAAGTTCTGGGTTTCAAATCAAAAAAAAATTGCTTAAACAAAATTCTGAAGCAAAGCAAGATAAAAAAAAAACTTTTTTTTATCTGTATTCATTATATAGTATAGCAGGATAGGTAGAGGGAAACTAATGAAAACATTTCATTTTCTGCTAAATACACAGCTTTACGTGTTTTTGCGTTTTTAAACTGTACTATAACTTATTTTGTGTACTTCGAGAACACAGTATCAATAATACTGGAGGAAGGTCACGTAAAAAGCATGAGGACCCCCTGAGGGTATGCATGAAGAGGTTAATGACTGTGGACGAGGCAAAAGAGGTATGCAGAGACCGTAGCGTTTGGCGCTCCGTTCTCTCTAACTACCCCGCTAGGGACAAAGAGTGAAGTTAAGTAAGTAAGTACACTGTACTGCACTATAAATAGGTGTAACTTAATTTTCATTGATCTATATTATTATAAAATAATAATTTCAGGAATTTTCGTGATACATGTCACTCTATTACTGGTGGAGGAACGCATCTTCTCCCACTTTATTTTTATGATTATATATATTTAAAAAAAAATGAAAAGCTACTTACTCAACAGATCTTTATTTACAAAAATGAATGTTTGTCCGTATGCCCTTTATAAAATCGTGAACCATGCATTTGATGATGTGATGATCTTTAGCAAAGTTGTTATGCATGAACCCACTCAGGTTTCTGAGTGGGTACGACCAATTTTCGATAGACTGCGCCACAATTTTTTTTCTAAATTAACGAAATCATTAAAATTGCTCATAATGATTTGAATATTTGTATATAATGTCTTTCCTTCAAATTTATTTTTAGCGGCCTAGCAATACGCGCAGGGTACAGCTATTATAGTATTAACTAAATTTAAAATGGACCACATCAGAAGGACTAAATATCATAAATTATATAACACACATAAACCTCCTGTATTTCGTGAAGTCAGCTAAATATCCTTCAAATTATGAACTCGACACAACTTTCAATTAACCACAAGTACTGCGTCAATATATAAAAATAACCTTTAAATACTCGTTTAATATAGAGCAACAATTTCAAAAATAACTTAAGTAAAAAATATATGAATAAAAAAATCATATAGATGACACGTCAAGCCAGTTATGAGAATAACAAAAAAATCGAGTATAATCTCGATATACTGGTGAATCGATTTCTTGGGCAAAGTTGATTGATCTTATATAATGTTACTTGTTAGCCTTAGTGAGTTAAGGACACTTGTTTTTAGTATAATAAAACTAGCAGTATCCCACGACTTTGTTTGCGTGGACAAGTCTAAAATTCGTAAAAAAGTGGGGAACGGAAATGTTAAGAGAACGGAGTGTCTTATCACTAGGTTCTCCGGTACTCACCTACCCTGCTATGTACGGATGCAGTGTGAAGCTAGAAAACAATTGCCTGACGCCCTGTACTCTCCAAGGATCTCCATATAGGCATATGCAATGAAATTTTAGCTTTCTATGGCTAGTAGCTATATCTGTACGTTGTTGTTCATTCACTGAGTAACGCAAGCGGTTTATTTGTATATATAAATAGATTAATACTTATAATTTTTTTGCAGCTTAAAGCTTTTTCAACGTAGCCAGGGAGAACCTAGTAATAAAACAATTCGTTCGCAACTTTCCGCTTGGAATTGAGAAATTGCGTGTTTAGCGCTCGCCTACCAACATTCAAAATTATGATCATTTCGCGGGGTAAGAATCGAACCCGTAACTACTCGAGTCAGGCACTGGCTCACTACGCCACAATATCCTTATCTATATATAAATACACGAAGGAAAAACTTTGGATCTCTATTTCCGAAAATTACGCGGACGGATCTCTATTTCCGAAATTATAATTTCTAAAAATAATGCATAAAAATACATTAAATTAATAAAATAAATGTTACACACACTACCATAGTTTGACATCCACTACTACATTACTAAAGACCGTGTTGTTAACGCGTCAACGGGGACACTAGTTTTACTTATTAAATAACGTGGATATGCGCCCAAAAGATTTTTTGTGAATAGAAACCACTTAGACAAAATAAAATAAAAATCGATATTTAGATCGTTTACATTTTTGGTGATGAAAAATGTACTACACGTGTATATTACTCGTTATTACATATGAAAAAGTTTACTAGACTAAAGTTGTATATCAACTGTAATTTTGTATAAGAGAAGAAATTCCTTAGCAATCCATGGATCGTGTTGCAGAGAAAGGAGGAACTATTTATTAACAATTGAAAAAAAAACAACAGCTTCACGCTTTATCCCGCATAACGGGGTAGTCAGAGAGAGATTGAAAGTGGCGTGTTAAGTGACGGTGCTCAACTCTGCGCTTTCTCTTGCCAGAGAGAAGCAATGTAAATAGATTGAAAATAGTAATGTTTTCGAGTGAAAATCAATAGCGGTTGATACTAACAGTTTTAGTTAATCAAAAATCATACAAAATATAGAATTCGTATCAATAAATTTGGACATAAAATTTAAAAAAAAACGCTTCAATCTTCTCTTTCTATGAAAGAGATGCGAGTCACAAAACATACCTATCGTTGAACTTTACCTAACCAGAGAAGATAGAAAAACATACTACAAATAGTTCTCTTTGGTACTTTAATACATAGCTATTGTACTTATACGGTACAATTACATCAATCCTATTAATGGATGACCCTATTCTAAGCCGTGTGATCCCGGCTTAGAATAGGGTCACCCTGGTATTGGAGGT
>JAKGSA010002819.1:0-13029 GCA_033558755.1 Philaethria dido
AACCCAGTATCTATATGTATGTATGTATGTGTGTATGTATGTATGTGTATATGCATGTATGTGTGTATGACACTGCATCCAATCGTTCCTCTGATCGTAGCGGTACTCCGTTCCATTGGAATAAGGAACGAGCGGACGAGAGAGTGCGTCTGTGTATGCGCACACACTTACGTACTATAACATATTCCCGCGCAGATGACACCTGGCATATCAGTGTGTCGCCGTCGACGGATACGTCTAGGAGGACATCATCATCATCATCATCATCATGTGTGTATGTATGAATGTGTGTATGTATGTATGTAGGTATGTATATAATTATAAATTTAGTTTATATTTTGAATTAATATATATTTAATATGTTATATATGTAAATATCCTGATTAGTGCACCGCCTACCACTACTTTATACAACTCCAATATCCAAAGGTTGCCTGGAAGAGATCGCTTTAAGCGATAAGGCCGCCTTATTGTACGCTATATTTATACTCCTCTGTTATTTATTTATTTGTGTACTATAAAAAATATTTGTATTTGTTAAGATCCTACGTTTTCCACTTTCCGTCCGAAATCGAGATGTAGAATGTTGAGTTTTCTAGATATACGGACACCATACATATACAGCATTGGGTTCCCTTATCGGGCACACAATGTGTCTAGTCCGAAAGTAAGGATTAGAGGCTTATCACTGAATGAAATGTACATATATTAAAAGAAAATCATAATCACGCTCTTGCCTAAATGCGGCGTGGAGTTGCTTTAACTTAGCGATTGTCATTAATTGATTTTTAGTTTATTTTAACGCTTGTCGTGGCGCAGAGGCACAAGGGTGCGACTGTAAGCACGACAGGTTGTGGGTTCGATTCCCATCTCAGAAACTGGAATTTTTCATTTCCTGGGTTTGGTAACAAGGCAAATCGCAGCATTGAGTTCCGCCACTTAGCACACAATGCCTCAATTCGGCGGAAAGTGGGGAACGGAGTGTCTTAACACTAGGTTCCCTCCCTCTGCTTACCTTGCTATATGCGGGATACAGGGTGAAGATATGTATGTAGTTTATTTTAGGGTCTATGCACACTAAGTGGCGAAAACTAACGTCATGTTAGACGGATACAATTATGACGTTTGCATATAAAAAATTCTTACAAATAACTCAAAAACTACCTGATCTTTACTAAACTATCGCATAACTTTTTACTGTTAGAACAAATTTAGAATTTCTTTTTATATGACATCTAGTGCTGCTGATATGGTTCCATTTAAATTTAGTTAAGATCTCATGAGCAGTTTTTTAGTTATTCGTAATAATTTGACTTCTTGGTGCACTATATAAATGACGTAAGATTGAGATTGTTATTTGCGCGTGCCACTGAATACACTGACGTCTGACAGTACAACAGTATTCAATCATATAAACTGTGAAAATTTTCTATTCGCATGTATTTTGTTGACCTTTAAATATCTGGAAACTTTTCAAAATCGGTACAGCAATAGACACATATATTTTAATTTCAAGTTGAACACTTTCACTTCAAGAAATTTATCTTTCGAGTGATCAACCTAGTTGTAACATACTTAGTCCGTTAGTGCTCTAAAATTTTATTTTGTAAATATCTCATAAATTTTATAATTATAGGTTCCTTGTATTATACTTTTTGTTGTAGAAGCTTGTAGAAGTATTGTACTTTTTGTTGTAGAAGCTTTATAAACGATATACATGTATAACACACTAAAAACGCAGTTTTACGCTTAGTCCATAACAGGGTAGGCAGAGTGCACCTAGTGTTAAAACACTCCATTCGAGGCTTTCTGTCTGGACACTTACCGAGTCGAATATAATCATTTTTCAATGTGGGAAATGAACCCATAACCAATTGCGTTTTCAGATAGAAGCTATCTCACTGAGCTGTGATAGCCTCCAGCACAATATAATAATAACAAAAAGTTTCTAATCAGATAGTGAAATTTGACACTTTTACATTTCTATAATGTAAACAGAAGAACTGAGTATATAAAAGAATTTATAATCATTTGTGTATAATAAGCAAAAAATACACAAAGGAGTTTGTAGGTTCAAGTGTCACATACCAATATTATATTTGCATTGGAAATATGACAACTCATCGAGTTTAGTTGTTTTTTTAAATTTGAAATAAGTTTTTAAGTTAAAAAATACATACAGATTGAATATATAAAGGAATGGCACATGGAGTTGATATATGCAGCACAACACACAAATACTATTGTGAATTAATTTAATTTCTAAAAAGCTTAAAGTGCATATTACATGTATATATTATTTTAAAACAAATATTTCTTAATGTAAAAAAAATTGCTATGTTAATAAAAGAAATATATAGATAAATATATAGCTATGTTAATAATAGAAATATATAGCTATGTTAATAAAAGAAATATATAGATAAAATAAACCTTGTACCATGTGTAGTAATTTTTTTAAGCTTTTGTCTAAATATTTTAAAATATAAATTTATTTATATTTTTTATTTTATTTATGACATAAAAAATAGCTTAATTTAAAAAAAAGATTAATTAAAATTTCTAGTCCCTTTTTTGTATTCATAAATGTTTTATATATTCTTTAAATTAGTAATATTTATTTTTTTAGTCAAAATATAAAAGATAACCACTTAGAGGTTAGATATTTTAGTCCTTAAGTAAAGTGATGGTTAAATTATTGTTATTGAAAAATTATGACATATTTGAATAATTAAACTATGTAAATCAATGTAATTATTATTATAACACATTTAATTTCTGATAGTATGGCAACATTACTTCACAACTATGTCACTAAGGAGGTCAAACATGCAAACAGCTGATTCTTGTGTTGCAATACACATTAAAATAGGTATTCAATGAATCTTCAGTCAAGTGCATAATATGAAAACTGGTTTCCGTCGTTTTTCAACAAAAACAACGTCCGCATGCCACACTACGACTGAAGTTATGATTCGTTAACGCGAAATGAATATGAAATAAGCGCGTTATGTTTATTTATGAGTATTCAAATTATATTTTTTTACAACTTTGTGTATAAATAAGGACAATATGAATCGAAAAATTAGAATAACAAGCACCACCTGCAAGGGGCTCCAGCCCGCACCGAGTTGCGACTGTCTACCATTAGGGTTGTGCTGCGAGCCGCCAGACATCGTGCGCGGAGATCTCGCGGCACTGTTTACAAAACGTATTCAATTCCGATTCGATAACAAACAGTCCTTCAGTCCACCATAATGTTGCCGGTAACTTTGAAGTCTTCGCCCGCGTAACTGCGCTCCCTTACGACGTGTACAGAAACTTCTAAAACGTTTTCATGTGCACATGCAATATTTTTATGCATCCATAGTAGCCAGCAGTAACTCTGAATCGACAACCGCACATATGTTCACTTATTAGTAGGTTTATTCAAAAGAAAACCATATTTATTTCAAGTACGGTATGGTGTTCACAAATCTGAAGCTCACTTCGCGTGACATTTTGAACGCATTTAAGGTTTGAAAATATACACTACACCGGCACTTTACGGCTAGATTTTTGTTCGTTGATCAATGCCAACTATATCCTTTTGTGGAATCATATATTTATCACTAATAACTGCAAGAATAAAGCAAATTATATCAAACTATGCACAAGGATCACATCCAACAATGGTGGCCGATTGGGATTTTGAAAGCTTGAACAGCGCCATCTTGTGAACAAACTTACAAAACTTTCAGTAGTCGGTAAAGCAGTGAAACGGAAACATGTTATTGTTTATGGTTAGAAAAAAATCATATAACATTCATAATTATTAATTAACAATTTTAAGTAAAAGTACAAATAAACATCATAACACATTAAATAAATGAGAAAAAACAAAAGTAATATATATTTTTAAATATTTTAAAAAACTATAACCTAAAACAAGTTTTGTAATCTAACAATGTGGATGATTAATGGCAACAACAGTTGCTATAGTAACGCTTGTTTTGATTATTGCGACGACCTTGTAACCGGTGAATGGGAGATAAAACACAGGTTTTTAAAGAAAAATTGACCACATGAAATAAAATATTATTAATATTGTTCTTTATATTGTACGAGATAAAGAGAAAGAAATGCGAGAATCTGAAGTAACAAAATTTTTAGTATCTTTTACTGGCCAAATAGAATATGTAAGATTTCCTGCGGGAGTATTTGACGAACAGTTATATTTACAATACGACGTGGTCTGGGGTCTTGATTGGGATCCTATTTCTGGGTTAAATTCAGGAATAAGTCAAATGGCGAAATCTGGAACGGACCCAGAAAAAGTTATATTTAATATGCCCATTGAAATGTTATTCGGCAGTACCAACGTTTTCGGATGTAAGAAGAGTATATTATACTAGCAACTGTATCCTGCGACTTCGTTTGCGTTGACTATGAAATCTAAAATATCCTCATTTCCCGTTTTCATAGCAATTTCGAGAAATATTGTTAATATTTTAGTGTTCACACTTCCCAAAGAGCCTACATGCCAAATCAGCCTTGTATGGCCAGTAGTTTCGTCTGGACATTGTCTGTCAGTCACTCAGTAACGTAGCATTATTACTTTTTAATGCAATAAATTAAAACATCAGTCATGTCATATAGTTGTATTAGACACTATAGTTGTCTATTAAAATTCACATAAAGATTTCCAATGGTATTTGAATATGACTTTTCATATGCTACGTCCAAACTATAGTATCAATAACTAGTGCCTACTACGAAATTTTGATGTGTCATTTAATTTTCAATGCGTATTTTACAACAAAAAAGTTTGTTTTAATTTTTTTTATTATTTTTATAGGGCCTCAGCTAATAATAACAGTGCGTGCTAAGAATTTTCTAACTGGGGATACTCTTAGAGGATACGCATTATTTCTATTACCACCTACAACTGGTACTCAAGAGTTAACAGCACCACTATTACGACCGAGGTCAGCGACATTGTTGGGAGAATGGTATGCGTGGTTCACGGGAAGATATCCAGAGCTGGTTGACCCTAGAATGTTAGCTAACGGAAAAGAGAATTACTGTAAGTTTTTTCAGCTTTATGCATTTTCAGGTAGACAGAGAGAACCTAGTGTCAAGACACTCCGTTTTTTACTTTCCGCCCGAATTCGATACATTGCGTGTTGAGTGCCGGGAAGCAACGTTAACGCTGTGTGTTATCGTTGATAGAGCAGGAAAATGAAAATAATTTAAATATGATTTCCCCGAGTAGGAAGTACCTACTGTAAGTTTTATTACTTGGTTTTTTATTTTTTTGAAGAAAGTTTGGTGAAATTAAAACAAACTGGATTTCTGTCCATTTTAAATACCTTGTTAAGTTTTGAAACCAAATGCCGTGTTTTATAAAATCGGGTTGAAGAAATAATATTTTAAAATTTTGAAGGAATTTCTTCTAAACGGCCCGTGATTTTATAACGAAAAAATATTTTAAAGTGTGACAAATCACGTATACAGTTTTATTTATAAAAAATCATTAAAAAAATATTATACCTTATAACTAAATCATGATGAATGTATTAAACAAGCGGGTTGAAACCCTGCGAACATACAAAACTTTATTACATACAAAATTTTATCTATATATTTTTTATCTATATATTGGAATTTGGAATTTTGTGGATTTTTTTTAAATTTTGTACGTAATAAAGTTTATTAAATTTACGTGTATGCTATGACCAAATACCACAAAATTAAAAAAAAAAAACAGCCCATATGTTACTTTGACGTATACGCTTTATTACTGCAGTTTCAACTAAATCCGTTCAGTAGTTATATCGTGAAAGAGTAACAAACATCCATCACTTTCGCCTTATATAATAATGTAAGGATAAAATTCAATATTTTTATAATACATTACAAATTAAAAATATAATTTATTTATTTCTCAAAGTCGTAACTGAGGTGCATTTAAATGATTGTTTTTACCGGAAGGCCGGCCAGAAGACAGGTACATGTTTGGTAAGTTACTCATGTTAGAGGGCAAACTCGTAAAAGCTGTGTAATAAATATTAAATTTACCTCCCATAAATATTTTACTTATGTGTACTTAATTTGTTTGACGATTTGATGTAACGCCTGTATATATGTTGTGAAACGGGGAGAATGCAGGACTGAGTTAACGTCATGTTACATGTACCGGCAACGCACCTGTAGGTAGCGCTCTGGTGTTATGGGACCGTGGGCGGCGGATCACCATCATTGAGCGCTCACTTGTCACACGCTTTCCATAAAAAAAAATATATATATAAATATATAGGATTAAATATGAATGAAGAATGAGATAAAATACGTCACACAGCCATTTATTTGGTTCGAAGTAATAAATATGGACATTTACATTAAAAATATAAAATAGTTCTTAAGTTTAGCATAAAATATTAATGAAAATAAAGCAATAATTATAAAAATATTAATAAGCTACTCGGATTTTTACCTGCTTTTTTAACTTCTGCGTATGTTTCCGCACATAGGGGTAGGTGGGGAACTCGAGACACTGGTGAATTTAGAACTCCGCTGTCTTCATCTCATGCTTTCTTTCTCGGTATTTATAACTGAAATAACATCTATTTAACTTAGCTTATAATTTGGCATCTCTACTACTTGAAGGAGATACCACACTCACATGATGTTTTTCATATATATAACATTTGGTTCAATAAAGAAGAACTTACAAAGCCAAGACGCTCCGTTCTCCACTTTTTTTCCAAATCGACACATTGCGTGTTTAATGGATATAAGTTTTGTGGATCTGTTTTTACAGTATTTCGGACGAGGTCATTACGGCAGTGTGTGAAATAAAAATGACAATGGTATCAAAGAAAGATATCTGCAGGCTGGGCTATGATAATCTGTTGATCAGCCACGTGTGATTTCTCTGTCCAGTGGATTTTATATTTTTAAGAAGTAATGTACATTATGCAAATAAGGAATTTTTACTTTTGAAAACTTTCATTTATTTAATTTGGCTTCGGTTTGTTAAACAATTTTCCTTTTTTACATTATTTAAAAAATTAATGAAATGCTACGCAGCACGAACAAGTAAATTGTCGCTGCGTAGGGACTCTGAAATAAGGAGGAGCTATCGACCATTTTTATTTATCTTAAAAACGATAAAAAGGAGAAGTGTTGGCTGTACAACCTGTATTAAATAAAATGTATAATAAATGTACACCTACACACTGGGAGCAATACTTCACTGGTCTCTCCAAGAAGGGTGAAGGGTGGTGGTGGGATGCACCAGTGAGGGTATATGTAGATGTGAGTGGGTTTTCTATACACTGTGTGGCCTAGTTTGTCAGAATTTCTTATGGCTACGTGAAACATCTAGACAACTTTACAGTACTTTACTTTTACTCATATTTAACTGCTTTTTCAATAGTCCTGTGACACGGACTACTGTAAAGGTGTTCGAAACGTCGGGTTCAAATAATGTTTCCAAATACTAAAATATAGCGTTTAATCTGACCAAACCGGTTTCATTTAATATATGTAAAGGCGCGAAAATCAAAGCATTATTTACAACCTGTATTGCAAAGAGTAAAAAAAAGACACATCTATCACCTTCCCACATGCGTCTCCATGTATCTTAGAATGTTGTGGGAGAAGTCAAAAAATGCTTCGACGCGGACCCCTATCCTAGCTTTGAAGTATTTATTAATTGCTCATTACTGTAATGAAGGCAAATAGCTAAAAATAAAAGAAGTTACTATGTACATGCCTATCATATTAGCTGTAGCACGATCGTCACGAGTTTTGTTTTTAATAGTTTTTTTTTCATAGACTGGACTTGTAAACGAAAAAAAAAATATTGTCCACACAACAAGGTAGGAAGAGAGACCCTAGTGCCAAGATAAGCTTTTTGCCCAAATTTGAGAAATTGCGTGTTGCCTAGCGGAATTTCACGCTACGCTTTATCTTATCAAGAGTGGGAAATGAAAATAATTTGAAGATCGAACCCACAACCAACGAAGAGCCAGAACGAGCCAGAAACTGTTCCATTTTTCATACTATCTCATTTAATTTTGATGGCTTCATTGTCATGTTATTTTTTTATTATTTTAATATCACGTATGGCAAACGGAAAATTTGAATATTTAACTCATTTAACTAATATGTATCGTTTCAAACCTTAATATTTTTTACAGGGATTTTCCTTTGAAAAGACACTGTATCTAACACGCATAGATAGTGTGACATTGAACTAAATGTAATTTTAATTGGTACTCCATTACGCTTACACTTTACGCCAAGGTCCTGTTGTTTTGTGTATTTTAAACAGCTCATATTGAATACTGTGTAAAGTGAAAATAGTTTCAGTGTCATGACTTTTAAGGGGGAGCCATAATAATGCTATTTTATTTATTTATTTATTTACTTCTTTTAACTTCACGCTGTAACCCGCATATAGCGGGGTAGGCAGAGGGAACCATAGAACCTAGTGTTAAGACACTCCATTCTCTTTCAACATTTCCGTTCCCCACTTTCCGCCAAATTGAGGCATTGCGTGTTGACTGGCGGAACTCAACGCCGCACTTTGCCTGGTTACCAAACCCAAGAAATGAAAATACTAAATTTTATTAAAATAAAAGTACGGCGTTGTATTCCGCCATGGAAAGCGGAAATTGGTGTGCCTTGACCTTAACCCATATGCTTTCTGTCTAATCTAGTATTGATGCGGGTTAAATCATGAAGCAATATAGGGTAATTTTATGTATTATTCTTATTTTTTAATAAAATACACCTAAATGTGCACGTAATTACCGTGTAATACGTAGGTGACACACCTATGTAACGTAAACGGGAAAAGCGGGTTTACCTATTCTGTGGTTGATGATGAAACATGGGTGTGTCAAACACACCTACAACGTCTTTCCTCAAAAAGTACCTTTTATTTAAATAATATATCACTAGAGAATGTCTATAGTAGTGAAGGAAAAAAGTTTATGATCTTTTTTTTCAAAACACACTTTTATTACCTTTATCTGTATTTATCTATCAACTAATGGATGTAGACATCATCGTGGCGAGCGATATCTGAGTGTAAGTCCGAATGGTTGTGGGCTTGTTTCTCATTTAATTAAATTATTATAGGAAATTATTATAATGAAACAAAGATCCTTTTGATTAATTAGTGAATTAGAAAATAATCGTCGTGACATCACACTGTTTAATGCGAAATAGAAAGACGAAAGGTAAATAACTGGCTTGCTTTCTATGAGAGAGAAAGAGAGAGAGACAGACAGAGAAATGCGAGCACGCCGCACAGCTTACAACTATAGCAAAAAGTGTCGTTACAACTTATGGTCTTAATTTTTTCCATCTAGCCCCCTTTCGCAATGCGATAAGGAACTTTGTTCCTATAAATTTGATTTCTCGGCTTTGTGGTAGGTCAAGGCATGGTGCAGAGTTTCGCTACTTAGCACGCATTATGTTTAATTAGGGCGGAAGTATCCAATGGAGTGTCAAAGTCAAAAAAATATATATTCAAAATAAGAAGTTACGTGCTTCATTTTTTGAACATCAAATAATAATCCACCGGTTCACTAATGTCGTAGACATGAGAAAAACCGGCGCAAGGGATTCAGCGGCACTTTTTTTGTGTACATACAGTACAATTTCTTTTTATATTAACAGTGAATGGTTAGATAGGTGTATCAAGACTTCTTCCATCGATTATGCTCATTTATTGAATTAAAATACATATTAAATAGCAAATTAAAAAAAAGCAAACGTCAGTGCACGATATGGGAAAAGATATGGTAAATAATATAACTGGTGGATAATAATAACTGTGACATAGGTATTAGGTACAATATCCATTTTACCTTACATTTTATATTACAAAGAATAGAACAATATATTGCACCATATATATTAAGAATAAATGCTACTAAAGCCTTTTAAAGCTACTGTGGTGAAGAGATTGGTTGTGGGTTCGATCCCCAGTTGGGAGTATGATTACATTTAAATTATTTTGACTTTATCTTTACGAAAGACAAAACGTAGAATTGAATTTCACTACTTAGACACACAATGACGCAAATTGAAGTGGGTAGTGAAGAATGGATTGTGTTGGCACTAGTTTCTCTCAGACTACTTAAGGATGAAGGCGAAGAAACTGTTTTTTTTTTATATTTATCTCATTTGAATGAATGTCCAGAATCAAGCAGGGAAAGCAGAGAGAAAGAAATAAAATAATGCCTTATGCATTCCATTTTTAATTTTCCTCTCATTTAGTAAATTGTATTTTAAATGGAACATTGCACTTTTCAATAATTATACGATGACGTTACGTAGAATAGAAGCAACAGCTTCTATTTTCGTTTTCGTACATTTGGGAATCTCAGTTGAATTTCTCCAACACATGATTCATAGTACTCGTAAGTCATGACAAAAATTATTAGCAAAAAAAAATATGCACAAGCTAACATGTGTTTGGTATATACTTTTGTATAAAGTAATATACACGTTGCTTAGCAACACGCATTATATTCGTCAACCGTAGCTTCCCTTTGAAATGCCTATTAAGATACTCCCATCACCAGTTCTTCATTTAGGACTTCGTTCTTCACTTTTATCATATTTATACATTTATAGCACTAATCATTCTTTTAATGTCCTGAATTTATGTAACTTCTGAATAAACATCACAATATATAACTTATATTGTGTATTTCATTTTCAATGAGACATAATCTATAGTAATCTCTTTAAAAATAAAAACGGGAAATAACCTCCTGTTAGTTAGATCATAAAATATATATCTTCATCATAATAATGTTGCAGCGAAACAATAATTAATAAAAAGTGACATAACAATAGAATAAGCATAAATATGACAATTCTAATTATTCATAAATTAAATATTTACGGGGTTTTTCGAGTAAAGTCATACGTAAAGGCTAGTAAAGAATTGCTTTATAAAGCTATCTATTAAAGCTCGGTTATCATAGAAAGGTAACCTGCGCGCGCGCATTTACCAAATACTTAGCAGTCGGTCCCGAACTCTCAACCGTAACGCGCGTACCGAAATGTAATGTTATTTTAAAATACATCGATTTTGTGTTGTGCTGTGAAATAATTAAAAATAAGGTAATTTCATTTTCACTTATTCCTAACTTAGTTTAAATAATAATTAAAGAAATATTAATTAATTTATTTTTTATTTAATATTGTATATTTTCAAAGGACATGAATAAGGTTTTGTAATTGATAACAGAATTGTAGGTTTTTTTTTATTGTATTTATCTTAAGCTTCACTGCTATGATAATGATCTTATACGGTTTTGTGTATGTTCATATTCAAAAAAATAGCGAATGATTAAAAATCGATATTATTTGCATTATAAATACAATTAAAGCGATCAAAAATATATTTTCTTATTCTTTTTTAACTTCTACATTATAATATTTATCTGTAGTAATTGTAGCAGATATAAATTCAAGGACTTTATTTTTAATTGTAATCAATTTGAATATAACGTAATTAGCTCTTAATTAGGATCGTTTCTTGCCAATTATTGGAAAAAATAACATTTTATGTACAATTTAATCTATTTTTTTTTTATATTTTAATTTTACACTTTAATTATTATTGTTTTAAAAACGCAGAGGCACAAGTGACTGTAAACGCGACAGGTTGTGGGTTCGATTCCTATCCATCAGCGGATAGTGGGGAACGGAGTGTCTCAACACTAGGTTCCCTCTGCCTACCCTGCTATATGCGGGATATAGCGTGAAGCTATGTATGTATGTATGTATGTCTAGAAGTTAAAAAAAAAGTGTTAAAGCAAATATAATCTATATACTATAACATAGGATATGTAAATAAAGTTATCAACAATCACAATCGTATATCAGGGAAAATTAAGCTGCATTTATTTATAGGCACCCTGCGTATAAAATTCTTAGAAATATAAAAGGAAGGAAATATTTAAATCTATATAAGAAAAAGCTTTAGATCTATTTTAATAAAAGATATGCGGATTGAGCTTCACGCTGTATCCCGCATAGCAGGGTAGGCAGAGGGTACCTGAGAACCTAGTGTTAAGACACTTGTTCCCAGCTTTTCGTCGAATTAAGGCATTGCGTGCTGAGTGATGGAACTTAAAGCATGCAAATGCATCAACGCAAACATGCGGACAGAGAAGTATGAAATTTGGTGTAATTGTCTTATAAAGAAATTAAATTATTAAAATAAATATTACACGCCCTAAGATATGTTTGACACGTTGCTATGACAACGTGGGTTTAAGGGTCAACGGGTCACTGTTTGTTTTTGAAAGAAATTTGTGTTTTAAAAATATTAATAAATTGATTTATTATATATACTTACATCTTTATGCAGTATTCGATATACTTATAGTACATACATTTAATGAACTTGTAATAATTTTTTAATAATATTTTTCTTTTTTTATTTTTTATTTACTTATAAAATTTAATATTCGGATACTTTACCGAAATATTTTTTAAATTAATTATACGATTAAATTAAGGCTGTTTGAGCACACAGAAAATAAATATTATGAATATGTGTAACAAATTAAAAAATAAATAAATAACTGATTCAAAAATTCTGTAATTTATATTTTAAAATAAAATCTTCTATTTGTTTTTTTTTTATAAAATTTATAGTACGATAATCGATAACAGCGAGAGCTGGACGATTGTATCACTTTATCGAGCAACAGCGTTTCGAAATTCTTGATTTGGCAAACGCTATCCATTCAAGGATGAGTTGAAATATTGAGTAAAATACTAACTAGTTATATTGTTCGTGGATAGGAAAAATATGGTCTACATTTATTTTATTATGACTTCAAAATTTCATAAAATAATTTAAATTAAAAAAAAAGAATATCGACTCGACTCAAACAAGTTTGCGAAAAAAGTAAAATTGTGAAAAAAAAAAAAATTACTCATCTGATTTTAAAAAAAACTAAATGTCCACATCAGAAGCACTGAATGTTATATAAAAAAAGAATC
>JAKGSA010002820.1:0-13025 GCA_033558755.1 Philaethria dido
AGATGCGTTGCCAACCTAGAGGATACAGATGGAAAGGGAGGATAATGTAGTAGTCCGCTATCGGAACCACCACATTTTGGGGAAAGGATGGGTGGGAAAGGGGAAAATCTGGCTTACATGCCATCGAACCGGAACACATCATAAGATATTTGGCGGTTCGTCTTTGACATGATAGTGGTCGCGAGCCAGACGGAGGCCGAACCTCCTACCACCAAACAAAACTAATCCTCCAAATTTATAATATGTGTTATTGTGCTTATGATATAATATTTGTTTATATATATTTTTAACTATCAATAACATAATTTAAGACGATTGCTTATTTTTATAATGGAAAACGCCATCGTATCAGCAGAGTGTGAGTGTGAATTCGATTATTATATTATAAAAGTTTAGTATTCTCATTTTCTTAGTTTGGTAACAAGGCAAAGCGCGGCGTTGAGTTCCGCCACTCATCACGCAATGCGTCAATTCGGCGGAAAGTGGAGAACGGAGTGTCTTAACACTAGGTTCTCAAGTTCCCTCTGCCTATCCTGCTATATTCGGGAAAGTATTTATTACATAATCTAATACTAGCTAACTACATGTATCACTCCGCTCTCCTCATTTCATTTTGGGCCCATTTATTTAGGTTGCTTGTTAAACTACTAGAGCGCAAATCTTAGTCATAATCGAGCTCACAATGATTGCATAAAGCTAGATGCTCCCCAATTGCATCAATAGGGCTTTTACGATGGAGTTTTCTCTTATAAAACTAAGCAGTCGCTTTTTATTATTTTGCATATAGTTTA
Organism: Philaethria dido; assembly: GCA_033558755.1. Lineage (NCBI taxonomy): Eukaryota > Metazoa > Arthropoda > Insecta > Lepidoptera > Nymphalidae > Philaethria > Philaethria dido. The sequence goes on from JAKGSA010002820.1 coordinate 792, forward strand.
AAAAGTCAATACTAGTGACCCCGTTGACATGTCAAATGTTGACGTGGCCTTAGCAACGAAAGATGGTGTGTGTTGTATGTAGAATGCGTTATAACATTTATTTCAACAAATTCTTGTATTTCTAACGCGTTATTATGTAAACTAGTGTCCCCAAGCTGACGCTGCTAACAACGCGCTGTCTTTAGGTAATGTGTCACCATGGTAATAGCAGGGGACAGTAGTTTATATGGAGAAGGAGTAAAAATATAAGCATTTAGCACTCCTTCTCCATATAAAACTAAAATTGTGCCAAATTTAATGCTGCTTCGTCCGCGTAATTTTCGTAAAAAGGGGTACAATGTTTTTTGCTTTCACTTATTTATAAGTAGATGATTTTAATTATGCCAATGTCATACTCTTTCCTCTGCCAGCGCAATTTTCGTAAAAACTTCATTCACTCATTAATAGGTAATATGATATAATTCCTAGTCAAATGCCAGCTTGAAGAGGATTATTAATAAATTTATATTATTAAACCATAGCGACGATTTTAAATAAAGCTGTTTTACTTACGAAAGCTGGAAGAGGAAAATATTTCGAAACAAGACTCGTAAAGGAATTACCTATCGAACTGTAAATTACAGTTTCAGTACTTTATTGTTATGTTGGATATGATTTATGATACAAATATGTTTACATCAACACTTGGCCTAGGGTTTACTAATCAACGTATTGTTAGCTTGTTTTTGCTTTTTGTTATAACGCCATATAAAGTGTATGTTTGCGATATATTGGTATATTGTTGTAAAAGGGTGATCCATTTTCACACCAAAATGCAGGCTTATGTAGGGTTCTAGTTCATTTTCAGGATGGCTAAGTTATTTTTTATTACTTGCTTTTATAATATTTTTAATATTCAAATACAACTTGATGCGTTGAATATAGAAAATCGAAGAAAGTGTCAACTAAATAAATCTTAAAGTTTATATACACAGTAATCTTGGTGGGGGTTTCAGAGAGAAACTTACAAAATAGACCTTAATAACATTTAAAAGGAATGTGAGCTTCTTAACTTACAAGGGCTACTGTTTTCAAGTGCTTGAGGAATGTTAGCTTATCGACAAAAAACTTTACAAATATAAATGTTATTTTAAATAGTAAGTGGAGGCTTCGTCGTCAACTCTATTTTTAACTTTATGGGAACACAACTAATGCAATACTCATAAGCATTATAAATATTTAGAGGAATATTAAGTGAGAGTTGTCGCTCATAAAATGCAATGCAGACGGCAATATGTTACTCTAAACTGCGAACATTTTAAACATTTTACTAACTTTAAACTAAAGAAATACAAATCTTAAATATAATTAACAATTTTAAAAATAATAAAATAATTACATATAGAATTGCGCCCATTTATCATTATATATAGTTATATCAGCATAATATATTTATAAAATGTATTATTCTATGTTATAAAATGTATGTCTTTTTTTTCATATACAATTTCAAACAATAAAACATACAAGTGTCAACATAATAGCGAATATTCAGCGGATGCATGAATGAATATTTTAATAAATATTAGCATATTTCAGTGAAATTTAAACCCATACAAAATAATAATACGGTAATAATTACTTAAGCCCGTGAAACCAAATATTGACAACGATTTTAAATATATATATCAGTTTAATATGACATTGGAGTTGCGTTATCACGAGCAACATGGATTAAGCAGAATCCGGTGTAATCGAATGAGACGGCGAGACGACAATCTGCGAGAATTTCAACACAAAATTACCTGCTTACTTATGTATGTAGTCAAATTGAAGTCTGTGACGAGTAATTTTATATAGGATTGGTTACAATTTAATTTTCATTGGCTCGAAGGAATCGGATTAAGCCGAGAAATTTGTCACACGTTTTTATATGTTTTACGCAGAGCTCTTATTTTTATAGTACGTTTTCTGTATTTTTAATATGGTATTCTCTATCCATATTGCTGTTATTATTGAATTATAAAGATGATAGCAAATTTAAAACTATAGTTATAATATGCATTTATAAAATATAATAGATATGTTAAATTTTTTATTCGATATATTAAAAAAAAACAATCATGAGTCTTTCACTATTTTTGTTTGGTGGTAGGAGGTTCGTCCTCCGTCTGGCTCGCGACCACTATCATGTCAAAGACGAACCGCCAAATATCTTATGATGTGTTCCGGTTCGATGGCATGTAAGCCAGGTTTTCCCATTCCCACCCATCCTTTCCCTAAAATGTGGTGGTTCCGAGAACGGAATACTACATTGTCCTCCTCTTCCATCTGTATCCTCTAGGTTGGCAACGCATCTACAACATCTCTGGTGTTGTAGATGTTCATGCACTTACCATCAGGTGGTCCTTCTGCTCGTTTGCCATCCGTTATCCATAAAAAAAAAAAAAAAATTAAAAAAAAAAAAAAAAAAAGAAGCTATTGTCATTATATATGATTAATACAATACTAATATACGATATAAATATAACTAATATACGATATAAATATAACTTTTGCAAGCAAATAACGGAAATTTAACCTGAAACCATCATCTACTGTCAACTGGACTACGATGACGCAATTGTTATTACTTATTTCTTATTATTTGACACATGTCATATACATTGGATGTATTTCTATTTAAATAATTAAAAAAAAACCTTCGTAATTTTATCTAATAACTCACTTTACAACCCCTTTTAATTATAAAAAAAATTAACAACAAATAAGAGAAATAATTACTTCAAAAAATGTTACTGCATTCCATGTATGATTTTTTTTTTTTTTTTTTTTTTTTTTATGGATAACTGATGGCAAACGAGCAGAAGGGCCACCTGATGGTAAGTGGTTACCTTCGCCCATGAACATCTACAACACCAGAGGCGTTGTAGATGCGTTGCCAACCTAGAGGATACAAATGGAAGGGGAGGACAATGTAGTAGTCCGCTATCGGAACCACTACATTTTAGGGAAAGGATGGGTGGGATAGGGGAAAACCTGGCTTACATGCCATCGAACCGGAACACATCATAAGATATTTGGCGGTTCGTCTTTGACATGATAGTGGTCGCGAGCCAGACTTTTTAGTCATTTGCAACGCAATCATTTAATGCTTTACGTTTGATAAAAGGCTTAAAAATGGAAATTAACAGAAAATTAAACCAATAAATTACCGCCCAGAAAAGGGGAAGAAAATAAATTATTGCTAAGGACGATGCTAATGCCTAATACCTAAAATTATAACCTAATTAATGGTAATAAATAAAAAGAAAATGATTTTTATGGGAAAACTTAAGCCTTGCGTATTATTCAAATTAAAAATCTCACATTAATAAAAATATAGAATACCTTCGCATCTATCAACTCTAACTGATAATACCATTTGAAATATATATACTTCTGTATAAATATACTTATTAAAGAAATATAATGACATTAACTATTTTAGTTCCCATTTCTCCAATCTGGTAAGACATAGCGCGGCGTTTAGTTCCGCCACTTAAAATACAATGTCTCAAAATCGGGCGGAAAACTGCGAATAGTGTCTTGACATTAGGTTTACTCTAACTACTAAGCAGGATAAAGCAGGATATAGAAACTGTATAAATACAATAATATCGTCAGTAATACCTGTATAAAAACAATTAATCGTTCAACAATTAAAAATTGCAATAATTCGTAATTTTGAATCCGTTACAAGATCAATACTTAAATAACCTTGTCTGTACATTGGTTTGTATGACCAATATATAATATTTGTAAATTTATTTACATTCCGGAAACGCTGGCGAGTCGAGTTTATTACTGACTTCCGAATTCGTTGCTAACTTCATTATAGTACATATTTTGTTTTTGTGCTATATAGTTATTATATAGAAGGTAATTTATGATTTTTAGTGGTTAAACAGATTTATACAAAAGTAATATTTTATTCGAACACACTTTGAAGGAAAAATGAACGATGATAATTAGTAAAACACATAATAACAAAATTACACTTTGTTTATTTTCAAAACATACTCTAGTTTTAAAAGAAAATGAATATTTTACAGGTTTTGTAAAAAAATATGAAGCAAAGCCTATTCCAAACATTGAATCTGTCAGACCGTATGCGGGTATCGATGTAACAAAAATTACTGCGGTTATGTAAATATTTTTTACAGTATACACTGTTCACGTATAGAAAATTAAAATATATTTTTGTCACTTTATTTTTTATTTTTTTTTAACTTCACGCTATATCCTCCACATAGCACGTAGGTGGGCAGAGAGAACCAGAGAACCCAGTGTTAAGACACTCTGTTCTCTTTTAATATTTCCATTCCCCACGTTCCAACCAATTGAGGCATTGCGTGCTGAGTGGCGGGACTCAACGCCGCGCGTTGCCTTGTTAGTCACTTTATATAAGCGAAAATAAACCTCTATAAGTGATAGGAATACAAAATTATATTTTAAATGAATTTGTAGCACAAGTTTATTTTAGAAAATTAATCCGATAATAATTCCTATATCAATATATTAGGTTCAAATCCCACTTAAGCATGTCCATACACTGAACAAAAACGTTTTTCTTTGATGTGCTCAGACTAATAGCATCATTCAATTCTACCAGCAACGCGCAATGTGAAGTAACGTTAAATGTATGGAAAATGGAGATCAGGGTAATATGTTACAACGTTCTTTCTGCCAATCCTAACGCATATTGTGTATGGTTTATTTTAGTTATATTATAGAAAAGTTTCCCGCTTTATTCCGCCAAAATTCGGGACAATTGTGTGTTAAATGGCGGAACTCAACGCCGCGCTTTGTTACCAGATTGGAAAAATGAAAATGATTTAAGTATAATCATTTCCACGTGTAGAAATCGAACCCACAACGCGCGCCACTCGGGTTTACAGTCAGACACTATCACACTACGCTACGATGGCCTCAATCTAGTTATATGAAAATAAAAACTAATAGATATTCACTATTTTTAACTCATCAAAGTTTTTTTTTAATAAAAATAAGAATATTTCTACTTTAGACTATTTTACTGATATATGACCATTTTTGTCATCTCGATCTCTTCGGAGAATATGCGGAGTCAGTTTGGCTGACCGAATCCTAACAAAGGAATCTTTAAAAGAACAGGTATAAGCGAGGATGTCATAGTAAGAATGAAAGAAGAACGTGCTCAGGTGGTTTGGGCACGTCGAGAGGATGAGTGATGAAAGACTGGTGAGAAAGATATATGAAGCAAAGGTGAGCGGTAGAGAGGTAAGGGAGACCTCGGTTGACCTTCGAGCCAGTATCAATGATACTGGAGGAAGGTCACGTAAAAGCACGAAGACCCGAGTATTGCATGAAAGAGGTTAATGACTGTGGACGAGGCGAAAGAGGTATGCAGGGACCGCGGCGTTTGGCGCTCCGTTCTCTCTGACTACCCGCTAAGGAGAAAGCGTGAAGTTAAGTAAGTAAGTAAGTGGATACTACAGCATTTTAAATTCACATTTTTTCCCGTATAAAAGGGTAATCAGAGACAATCTAGTCAAGGCACTCCGTTAGTTTCGTAGTGATAAATTGAAAATTACCTTCAATTTATATAAACTCTATTTGTCTTATTACTCATAATCCCACTTGAAACATATTGTTTCAAAAATGCCCAGTTTAAAATTATGTGTTCAGAGCCATTCTGTCAATATTCAGTTCAGTCTGAAGAAAATGGATGACGTTATAGAATATATTTAGTAAACAAACTTAAGCAAACTTTATACTCACCCAGATAGAGATCTTTCACAGATCAAGGTATACAAATAATTCTACAGAATCTTCACCCCTTTGGTAACTGAATGCTGAATTGAATTTTTTTTCTTTATGGATACCGGATGGCAAACGAGCAGAAGGACCGCCTGATGGTAAGTGGTTACCTTCGCCCATGTTGAAACATCTACAACACAAGAGATGTACTAGATGCGTTGTAACCTAGAGGATGGAAAGGGAGGATAATGTATTGATCCGCTATCGGAACCACCACATTTTGGGGAAAGGATGGGTGGGAAAGGGAAAACCTGGCTTGTGCCGTCGAACGGAACACATCATAAGATATTTGGCGGTTCGTCTTTGACATGATAGTGGTCATAGAGCCAGACGGAGGACGAACCTCCTACCACCAACAACTGTTTACTGTACATACCTTTTTTTATTAAATCTAATTTAAATGACCCCATGATATATATATTTTCCTTATAAGATATAAAAAGTATATATGCTGGACATTGAAAACACACAAACTATAACTATAGGTGTATTTAAAATTGTACGTATATGACGAATTGTAATAGTTATTGTAGTACAATAGTAATTAGTAAGCTAATTAGATTTTAACATAAAGAAAAGCTGTAAATGCGACTGGTTGTGGTTCGATTCCCACTCCAGGAAGCAGAATTTTCATTTTCTGAGTTTGGTCTCAAGGCAAAGCGCGGCGTTAATTCCGCCACTTACCAAGCAATGCATCAGTTCGGTGGAAAGTGGGGGGAGCAGGTGTCTTAACACTAGGTTCCCTCTGCCTACCTATATATACGGGATACGGCGTGAAGCTATGTATGTATGTATGTAAGAAAAACTGACTTCAAATTATGACGTTAATCCTGTTCATCCTATGATTTAAAATAAGTTAAAGAGGACCACATCAAAACCTATATCCTAGACATTTTGCTATTTTATAAAAATGAATCACCAAAATGGGTCCACCCAGTAACAAAATGATAAACGACACGAAAATACAGTCAATTGAGTGATACTCTTTTTGAAGTCGTTTAAGAAAAACTTTTTCTCTACTTTCACATTAAAAATCTTAATTCTGTTAAAATATTTTATAAATTTATGATAGATTAATTAGCTAAATTAATAATTCAATATTCCTACACATTTATATATTTACATAAAGAAAACAATTGGCATGCTTGTAGAAAAAAATAAAGAATAATTTCTTTAAAAAATTGAATTGAATTTGTAAGCCACTGTATTATATCTCATTACGGCTGTTAATTAGTAAGCATAGCCGAAGACCACTCAAGTCGTTCTGGCCGCTTTTAGCGTTTACTCTACGTTACTTCAATCTTTTAACTTTAGATGACTTTCATGTTAAAAGTGTTCAGAATATAAATTAATTAGAGAGTTTCTGAGCTTAATAATTCAAAAGGCTTTAAATATTACATTTAATATGTAAAATTTATGTATAGATGTTTTTAGATATTTATTAAGGCTTAGGATATAAAGCTACATATAGGCAGCAGTATAAAGAAAAATTATTTGATTGAGATTCAAGTCGTAAAAAGATCATGATAATATTTGTGGTGATTAGGGATGGGACGTGGGGTGTGCGTGTGTTCCGGTTCGATGGCATAAGCCAGGTTTTCCTATCCCACCCATCCTTTCCCAAATGTAGTGGTTCCGACGCGGACTTCTGCATTGTCCTCCCCTTCCATCTGTATCCTCTGGGCTGGCCTTGCATCTGCAACGCCACTGGTGTTGTAGATGTTCATGAGCGAGGTAACCACTTACCATCAGGTGGTCCTTCTGCTCGTTTGCCATCAGTTATCCATAAAAAAAAAATATTATTGAAATCATAACCTAAAGGTACCTTGTGGTAAAAATGTTTTTAATAACGCAGTTAAACAAAGTTAGTTAAGTATTATAAAATAATAGCTAACCGTCAGCGGGGCCTCTTGTTATTGGTACTTACCAACAACTAGAGGTCCCCTGATCTAAATAACGCAAGTGTACGTCGTTTTATACAAAGTGTGTGTGAAACGCATGGTAGTCGTAATATAATATATATATATATCTTCTTCTTCTTAGCATTTATCCCGGCTAGCCAGGGTCTGCCTTCCTACTTAACCTACTCCACTTTGCACGATCTTCTGCATCACGGGTGGTTAGTCCATTGGCTCTCATATCCTGCTTCACGACATCCAGCCATCGCTTCCTTGGGCGTCCGGGCGGTCTAACTCCAGGGACAGATATATCAAGGCATTTTCTTCCGACATAGTGTTCGGGACGGCGCGCAACGTGGCCGTACCATCTCAAGCGGCGCTCTTGGAGCTTATCCGCTACGTCACGGACCCGAAGACTACCTCGAATGAATGTGTTACGTATGCGGTCGGCCCGCGTAACGCCACACATCCATCTCAGCATCTTCATCTCCGTGACGCGAAGCTCCTGAATGTGCCGAGACAGCGCCGGCCAACATTCGCTACCGTATAGAAGAACAGGTCGGATTATGCACTTGTATATCCGTCCCTTGAGCTTGGGCGGTATTCTGCGGTCGCAGACCACACCAGTGACCTCACGCCATTTGGCCCAAGCAGCGCATATCCGGGCTTGGACATCGTGGTCGATGCCTCCGGACTCGTGCAAAACGGATCCAAGGTACCTGAACTTTTCCGACTTAACGGCTGGTTCAGGACCTATATGGATAGTGCCAGAGTCCGGGCTCCCGCATGCCATGTACTCGGTCTTCGACACATTTAGTTTAAGACCGCCGTTCTCAAGCGTACCCTTCCAGAGGTTCACTTTCTGCTCCAGCCTCATCCGGTCCTCGTCAATGAGCGCTATGTCATCGGCATACATCATCAACCATGGAGGTTGGTCCTGAATGTAAGCCGAGACAGTATCTAAGACTACATTGAACAAAAACGGACTAAGCGCCGAGCCTTGGTGAACCCCTACCGTAATCGGAAAAGGTTTGGTGTCGCCAACAGCAGTCCTAACCATTGAAGCGGAATCACGGTACATATCTCTAATAATGCCAATATAGATCTCAGGGATCCCCTTGGCTCGCAATGCCCACCAGATACATTGACGAGGCACACAGTCAAAGGCCTTCTGCAGATCTAAAAATGCCACATGCAGAGCTCTCCTTTTTTCCCTGTAAGCCTCCATCAAAGTTCTGAGGGCAAAAATGGCGTCCATGGTACCGGATCCTGACTGAAATCCATACTGACATCCAGAGACAGTACACTCTCGGCGAAGCCTGAGATCGATTATGCGCTCGAAGAGCTTCATGGTGTGACTCATGATCTTGATCCCTCTATAATTACCACAATCGTTCCCACTGCCCCTTCCCTTGTAAATAGGGGTAATGAAACTGTACCGCCACTGTTGTGGCATCGTACCAGTGCTCAAGATGCGGTTGAAGAGATCAGTGAGCATGAGCACACCAAGAGAGCCCAACGATTTCCACGCCTCGATCGGAATGTCGTCAGGCCCCACCGCTTTCCGGTTCTTCATGGGTCGAAGACAATTTAGAGTTTCGTCTAGGGTTATTGGGGCAACAAGTCCGAGGTTAGGGAGCGGTTCGGAAGGAAGACTACACGGATGCTGACTGTTCAGCAGCTCCTTGAAGTAGCCCCTCCACCTCTCCTTCACAGAGCCCTGATCACAAAGCAGCGTACCTCGGGAGTCCTTGACACAGAGACATTTGGAAATGTCTTGTGTTGCTTTATCCCGAGCACGTGCCAGTTTATATATGAGCTTCTGCCCCTCCGCAGTTTCAAGTTTATCGTAAAGTGGTGATAAACTCTCACTGCGGGCTCTGGCTACAGCTGTTTTGCTGGCATGTTTCGCCGCAATGTAATCCACTCTGTCTTCAGGGGAGTTGGAATTCTGCCACTTCTTAAAAGCAGCCTTCTTTTTCCGAATCGCTTCCTGCACCTTGTCATTCCACCACCATGTCTCCCTGTCGATGACTCGTCCTCCCCTAGAAATGCCAAGAACTCGTTTACCTGCAGTAATAATTGCTGACTGGGCTCGATCCCAAGCTTCCTGGGCAGTTTGGGTGTCAGTCGATAGATTTTGACTTTTAACCTCTGCCAGAAAGTCGGTCTGCATCGGCCCATCCAACAACCACCACTTGATCCTAGGGTCACGTTTCTCGGCAACTTTCTTTTTCGGAGTAACGACATAGTCCATGACAAGAAGACGATGTTGGGCCGTTAGGCTTTCACCAGGAATGACCTTACAGTTAGTGACCTTGCCTATATGACACCGTCTGGTCAGCAGATAATCTATTTGAGTTGAGTGGGACCCGCTCTTATACGTGATAAGGTGCTGGGAACTCTTTTGGAAGAACGTGTTCACGATGGCCAAGTCAGACGCAATACAGGTTCTCAGAGTATTTTCTCCCTCTGCATTGCGACGACCATAACCAAAACCACCGTGAACACGCTCATACGTGTCCCCAGCCCTACCCACGTGGCCGTTTAAGTCCCCCCCAACTATGATTACCTCGGCAGATGGTATGGCGCGTAGCACCCCTTCAAACTGTTCCCAGAATGACTCCTTTTCGGCGCCACTACAACCCGCCTGAGGGGCATAGGCGCTGATCAAGTTGGTGATGACACCCTCAATCAGTACCTTCACCCGCATCAAGCGATCGCAGCGACGTTCGACTTCGAGGAGACCACTCCGAAGCCCTTGAGAGAGCACTACCGCCACACCGGTCTTACCCGAGGGCGACCCAGTGTATATAAGCTGGTAACCCTGTCCGATGTTACGGGACTTATTGCCTTTCCAGCGTGTTTCCTGTAGGAAGACACACTGGACCCGACGTCTCACGAGTACATCTGCGAGTTCTCTGCATCGTCCGGTTAGAGAGCCAATATTCCATGTTGCAAAGCGGAGTTTCTTTCTGGGTACTTGCGTCTTTAGCCGTGCCCGTACTTGACACGGTAGCCCTTGCCCACTTATCGCAGGTGTAGGGCGATGTGCCTGCGCGTCGTTTAACGGCGACGCCCTAGCCATACCCAGCATTTTTCTTAATCTTTCCATTTGATTGGCGAAGATTGGTTTTATTGGAGCGACTGCCATCTGACCTCCAAAACCCATTATGGGTAAAACCAAGGGAGAGGATAAGTCAAGAAAGGAAAAGAGAGAAGGAGATCAGGACAGGGGGGAATGAAAGGACACCACTTTCATGGATTGGATGATAGGAGTATGATAGTGGTGGCTCGAGGATCCGGGGTCGCGTACCCGTATGACCTAAACCAAGTATCGGACAGATACTTGACAGGACACCCTCTGGCAAGCACGTTGTTGTTATATTATTCTTTTGTCTTTTATGTATACCCAATCGTTTACTGATGTTTTTTTAAATATTTAAAGCTATTTATTGTAAAAGCTTAAGCTATTAAATATTGTTGGATTTGTCAATATAATTTAACGAGATAAAGAAACCTTTTTTTTGAAAAGTAGTTATATATAAATTTTAGAGTCATCCTATATTGGAACTTAATAATTACCCCAACCCAAACCGCTCCTTTATTGGCTTTGTTTCCTTTTCATAACCTTAAGTAAGAGTGTTCTAAAAAAAGATTTTTTTGCTAATTACAGTATGACGGCTTAATGTATTTCCACACTGGTGACACTTCCGGCCTCGAGTTTTATGCTTAGTCAAGACCTAAAGCCCCATTCTTCGTTATGAAATACGTTTCTTGGTCTTAGAAATGAAATACTGTATGTTATAACTATAGAACCTTTATCAAAGTATAACTAACAAAATGTCAATTTCTTTTTTAATGCTAAATTTAACAATAACATTTTAAATTGTAATAATATTTACAGTACATGTAAAAACATAATTGTCCATTAAATAGTAAAATCTTTGATTTTAACAATTTTTACACATATTAAATGAAATTTTTCCCCGTATTAATCGCGTATATTTTAGTACTTACAATACATCTGGAAGCCCCACGTTTCTAACATTTTACAGTAGTCTGTTGTCACGGCACTGTACTTCTATAAACTGTTCCGAAAAGCCTCATCTTTAGCTTTACAGGGGTCTCAGTGTGCTATAATCGGTGTGCCACCTAGTGTTCTAAGTATATAAGTGCTGTGTTATGAGTGTTGTGTAATAAGTGCTGTATAATAACTGTTGTGTATAAGTACTGTGTTATGAACGTGTGGTAGATAAATATTTTGGAAACAAGAGTTATTTTAGTTACGACACGTTAATAGAACACCACTTAGAATAAGATCTTAGAGGATATATTATTAGAATACCTACATCATTTACATACATCTTGTATTTAACTTAACATTATATTAACACACGAAAAACATCTTTATTCTATTTTTCTTTATGTATGTGGAGTAAGAAATTTTACACTGAATTTAGAGGCAATCAGGAAGCCATTTGAGTTAAGACAATTACTAATTAACTTCCGACGG
>JAKGSA010002822.1:0-13017 GCA_033558755.1 Philaethria dido
GAAATAGTTGCTCTTAACGCGATAATTAAAATTACTACCTATTGACGTTATAAAAACTAAATTTCTAGTCCGCGTTTTACTTAATACAGTATTTATTACTTTTACATTATGTAACGCCTGTCGTGGTGCAGAGGCACAAGCGTGCGACTGTAACTCGACAGGTTGTGGGTTCGATCCCCACTCTAGGAAATGTAAAGGTTTAGTATTTTCATTTTCTGGATTTGGTAACAAGGTAAAGCGCGGCGTTTGGTTAGTGCCACTCTAGTTTCACGATAGTAACTTTTATATATATAAAAAAGCAAAAAAACAGTTTCCTCGCATAGCAGGGCAGTTAGAGGCAATCTAGTATCTAGAGAAGTAAGAACCAAGGTTATTTCCGCTTGAAATCGAAAAGTCAATTGTTAATTTACGCATCTCAACGCCGCGTCTTCCCAGAATCAAGAAATGAAAGTAGCTTTCTATAACCAACCTCCGAGATGGAATCGAACCCATAAATGACTGCGTTAATAGTCAGTCGCTGTTCCACTGCGCCAAGTAGGACAAGGGAATGAGATAGGCAAATGAAAATAACAAAAATAATCAATCCTCCCAGTAGAAATCAAATCCACGACCAATCATGTTTGCAGTAACATTGTTCCACTGCACCACAATGAACTTATTTTTTCAATAAAATAAAACATATGTAAACATCAGTATTGAAAATATAAGGAAAGTTGGCACTGCTTTCAGATATTCTTAGCAGCTGACACCTGTAAATTAGTTAGTCCATACTTCACATAGCTTCACGTTTTTTAACCGACTTCAAAAATGGAGGAGATTCACAATTCGACTGTATTTTTTTAGCTTCACGCTGTAACCCGCATATAGCAGGATAGGCAGAAGGAACCTCAGAACTTAGTGTTAAGAAACTGCGTTCCCCACTTTGAGCTTTGCCTTGTTACCAAACCCAGGAATGCAAATATTGTATTTTTTATGTGTGTTATCTCATATTTTTTTACTGGGTGAACCAATTTTCATCATATTTTTTATATGATAGGTAGTGCTTTTGATGTAGTCTATTTAAATTTAGTTAGGATCTTTCAAGTAGTTTTTGAGTTATTTGTAATAATGTTACTTTTCAGTTCGTTTTATTTGTAGTCGATTTCATTTTTTGTTAAAATCTTAATTATTCTCGCTCAGTAAGTTAATAGAGACAACCTAAATCCTTTAAAATTTTATGCTTTTTATGCATATGCGTATTAGCATACAATATTTTTAATATATGAAAACAGTTTATAGATTTTTCACTCACTTACATATATATAATATATACATAGCATATATATACTGAAAATGAACACATACCTGTAACAGAACAAATAAAATGATTACCAAGAATATTTTTTTTTCCATACTTATCCCGAGTTTCGAATAAAAATGGCACATATTTTACTATCGTATGGTTGTGGATTCGATTTCCAGTTAGGAAATGATTATATTTAAATCGCTTTCATTTCTCCGCCCTAGTAGTCACTACTCAACACGAAAGTGAACGATTCGAAAGTAGAGAACGGAGTGCCTTAATTCTAGGTTTTCTTTCACTCTCTTAATAATTAAATTTTACAAAAAACAAATCCCACTTCAAATGAAATGCGCTAAAAACTGAAATAATTACGAATAACTCGAGAACTACACATCAGGTCTTAATGAAATTTAACCACATATGAAGCATTAACTATCAAAATTGGTTCACCCAAAAAAAAAATTGCAGTAACAAACGACAAAATGCAGTCGAATTTCTCAATTTTTCTCTTCCTTTTTTAAAGTCGGTCAAATAACGTTAGTAATACGCAAATATACCTCACAAACACAGATGTTAGTTGAGTATGTGAGCGGAGAACGAAGTGTGTAACTCTAAGTTCTCTTTGAATAGCCCGTTACTCGAATCACTATAAATAATTAATATATGCACAAAATACAGTAATACATACAATGCGATATAATTATTACAAATAACTCAAAACTACTTATCAGATACTACAAATTCAGATTGCACCACTAAAAGTACTACTTTGTATTCAGTATAAAGAAAATCATTAAAATTTGCTTGTAAAAATGTAAATAGTAACACAAAAAAACACAACAGTCCAAACAAACTTCTCGTTTTATTGAAATGGGGTTAAAATGTTAAAAGGAGGATTTGCGTTGCAGAGATAGCTCCGAAGCCTGCTCAGGTTAACTAGATTTTAAAGAAATAAGTTTTGTAGTAATTTTAAATAAGTTTGTTGTTTATTGGTGGTAGGAGGTTCGTCCTCCGTCTGGCGCGACCACTATCATGTCAAGCGAACCGCCAAATATCTTATGATGTGTTCGGTTCGATGGCATGTAAGCCAGGTTTCCCCCTTTCCCACCATCCTTTCCCCCAAAATGTGGTGGTTCCGATAGTGGACTACTACATTTGTCCTCCTTTCCATCTATGTATCCTCTAGGTTGGCAGCGCATCTGGCCATCTCTGTGTTGTAGATGTTCATGGAGCGAAGGTAACCACTTACCATCAAGGCAGTCCTTCTGCTCGTTTGCCATCCGGTATCCATAAAAAAAAAAAAAAAAGAAAAAAAAATAAAAAAAAAATAAAAAAAAAAAAAGACCAAACTAGAAGCACTAGCTATCACTTAATTATCAGAAATTATTTCTCCCACTAAAATGTATACACTAGCACACAAAAAACAATAAAATACATTTTTCTATGAAGTCGGTTAACCACAGTTGGTAATACGCAAACATACCTAACAAACTAAGCTAACAGAAACATCAAGAGCTGTCTTTAACGAGACATAAAACTGGTAGTGCTAAAAACGACGCAGCTCAAACTTAAATAACCTAACTGCTTTGGATAAATCACACAAAAACTGTAACAGTAATTTACTTGCACATATTTACTTTATGACAAGATTTTAAAACAACTTAATATGAGTAAATACTATGAATAAGAAATAAAATAGATATTTTAATTGATTTTTTTATTTGAATTTGTTTTACAAATGCGGCGTTGAGTTCCGTCACTTAACCTGCAATTCAACCACGTAATACGCAATTCAGATGGAAATAGCAGAACGGAGTGTTGGTCTAAGTTCTCTTTGACTTCTATCCTGTAATTGTAAATAAATCTTTATGAATTATTATAATATTTGACACAAGAAACCAACTCCAAATGCGATAAAAGTGATACAATTATTACGAATATCTCATAAACTACTTGTCAGATCTTATAAAAGAAGGATAATCAAAACCGGTTCTCGCAGTAAAAAAATATACGGATACAAAGTACAGTTTATAGCAAAACCTCCAATGCCTGGTGGCGGAAAGTGGGAATGGAAATGTTGAAAAGAAAGAAGAATGGAGTGTCTTAAGCACTAGGTTCTCTGTTAGTTTCTAGCGTGAAATTAAAAAATAAAAAAAGACCTCCCTCCCGTTTTTGAAGTCGGTGCTGAAACATCAAGAGCTGTCTTTAACGAGACATAAAACTAGTAGTGCTAAAGCGACGCAGCTCTCAAACTTAAACAACCCTAACTGCTGGATAAATCACACAAACTGTAACAGTAATTTACTTGCATATTTACTTCCGCAGCCAAGATTTTAGAAATCAAGAGTTACCTATAAGAAATTTGTTTGTGGAATAAAATACTATAGACAGAAGTCATAAAGGAGTGTTGTTTTAAACCAAAGAAATTATTATTTTATTTGAAGATTTCTCTTGTAAATGCGGCGTTGAGTTCCGTCACTCAATACGTAATTCAGGCAGAAAGCTGATACCGGAATGTGTAATAAAATAATGGGCTTTCTCTGCCTACACTGTTGTGCGATAAAACATGATGCTTAAAATTTCTTTCTTTGCTTCAAGCACATGTCAGAGCAGGAAAAGGAACCTGAGAGAACCTCAAACAACAAACAACAACAAACAACCTTAAAACACTCCGTTCTCTTAAGATTTCCGTTTCCCCTTTCCACCAAATCAAAGCTTACAATTATCTGCGGGTGGCGGGAATCAACGCCGCGCTTTTGCCTTTTGCTGGAGCAGAAAAGTAAGAAAATATTAAATAATTATTTTTAGACATTTAATATTTTTTTTATTTACTGTAACAGAATCAAACCCCACAGCCTCTCGTTTACAGTCACTTTTGTGCCTCTGCACCACGATAGGCCTTAAAGATATATTTTTAAAAATATTTATTCGAATAATGTCTTTATAATATTCATAACTTGAAAAAATTTCTTTTGCTTAAAATAATTAGCAGTGACTTGTAGTTTTATGGTTGTTAAATTAGATATATGTTGATAGCAATCTAAAATTTTACTTATTATCCTATAAAAAAATATACTTTCAAATGTGGCCAAGAAATATATGTAATTAGAATCATAAAATATATGTTTCTACTTGTATATGTCGCCTGTCGTGGCGCAGAGGCACAAACGTGCAACTGTAAACACGACAGGTTGTGGATAATTCCCACTCTAGGAAACGTAAAGTTTAATATTTTCATCTCCAGGGTTTGGTAAAAAGGCAATGCGCGGCGTTGAGTCCGGCCACTCAGCACGCAATGCCTCCATTCATTTAAGTGGGGAGCAGGTGTAGTAACACTAGGTTCTCAGGTTCCCTCTCTGCCTACTGCAGGTTGCAGCGTGAAGTTAATATGAATAGTGACAAAGAATATTAAATTAAAGTAAACTTTGAAACAGTTATGAAAGATTTCAAGTCTATTATCCCTATTTTATGTGATATTTTAGCTCTGAGCAATTTCAAAGGAATAAATACTACATTTCTATTGCCATACATTTGTAGTGAACATAAAACATTAACAATTATAAGTTCACACAAAATCGTAAAGCTATGCATTTTATGACGATATAAAGTAATAATTTAAAATTCAATGTCTTTGAAGACTCCATCATAGCACAGTGGAAGTAATGCATAGAATAGTTGTAGGTTCAATTTCAGGTCGATGAAATATTTTAAAAAAGCAGCACAAATTCTTTTTCATTCATTCAACTAATATTTAAAAAAACATTCATTGAGGGGACGGGGTTAGAATACAATTCCCATCCGACGCTGGATAGCACGTCCCACCAAGAGAATTAAGGTATCTCAGTAGTTTGATGATAGGAGGTTCGTCCTCCCGTCTGGCTCATTACCTCGTTTGCCATCCGTCATCCATAAAAAGAAGAAAATAAGAGCAACAGCGGATCTTAACGCCGCACTTTTTGGGAATCGAACCCATAACCAATCGCGTTTTACAGTTAGGCGCTACCTCCACTGCACCACGGTGACCTCAATGAAATATTTACATATTACTTTTTTTAGCTTTATACTTTATCCTGCATATAGCAGAATAGGCAGAGGAACAGTGTAAAGACACTTCGTTCCTTTTTAAGTATTAATATTCCAGTTCAATTTTAATTGAAAACTTAACTAGAAAAGTCAATATCTGGAACAAATGACACCCTGTTTTACGTAACAAATAAAGAAAAAAGCAGCAACTGCTTTAACGGTAATCTATACTAATATTACAGATGGTAAAGTATGTTTGTTTGCATCATTTATTCAAGTCATAAACGAAGATTTGATAAGAGATAAAAAAAAGCAAAGAAGAAAAAACAATTATATATTATTTCAGTGGCGATATTTAACAGGCTAGAGAATGACATAAGCGCTACTATTTCAACGATGATAAAATATCTATTGTTTTGGCGACACGCTATATCTCTAGCACATATCATATTAGGCAGAGGGAACCTGAGAACCTTGTATTTAAGACACTTTCGTTCTCTTTTAACATTTTCCGTTTCCCACTTTCCATAAATTGAGGCACTACGTGTTGACTGGCGGAACTCAACACCACGGTTTACCTTGTTACCCAGAGCAGAAAAATGATGATACTCAATGGCTAACATCTCAAACCATGTTAAGGTCATAGTGAGTGATGATGCGTATATGGAGGCACTGTATTCATATGTCATAATACTACGACATGATAGTATTCACTTGAGCCAGACGGAAGACAGACCTCCCTACACCGAACTACTGGGATACCGCCTCTTGCAGGACACTACCCAGCGGCGGAGGGGAGATTGTTTTCTCACCCCGTCCCCTCAGGGAAAATGGAACTCAGCGCCGAGCTTTGACAGAGCGAAGAAATAAAATGGTTTAAATATGTTTTTTGACTTATTGTTGAATTCCATTAACTATGGAAGAAAAGCCGCGGGTAACAACTAGTAAGTTGTATAATTACAGAGCCACAAACAAAATAAGAAAGGGTGTAGAAACTTTGACAAGAATTGTCTTAACTTATTATTTTATTATCAATGTTTGTTACTCTTTAAGCAAAGACTACTAAATTTATATAGATAAAACTTTACTATTATGTAAGCTTACATATCAAGAATAACATATCAGCACAACTTATACTGGAAAAATTTTAAGGTAATTTAATCATAGTATAGCGATAAGTATTACACCATCGTTTCACAGTTGGACATGTTTGACTGTAAGCGTGGTTGTGGGTTCGATTTCCACTCCCGGGGTCATGATTGTACTTAAATTATTTGTTCCTCAAGCTCTTCAGCTTTCGCTTTCAGCAATGTGAATTCCAGAGCAAGCGAAGAATGGAGTCATCTTGACACTAGTTTCTCCATCAAAAAGCATGAAAAAAGAGGTTTTAAAAATAAGAGAATAACAAAGTATACGCTTCCCATACGAGTATATACAGTATTGTAACAGTGGATCACGTTTAAAGCCAGTTACCGCGTCATTTTACTCTGAAAATTTTGGTTTGAGATTATGTTGTTTTGCTTAGATTTTATCCGATGTGTTTAAACGCTTAAAATATTACCCATAATTATGTAATGGAATGCTTTGTTTTTTTTTCATTATACCAGATATATTTGTTTTCATTATGTTTAAGTAAGAGATATTTTGAATGTTTTTTTGTAGTTTCACGCTTTAACGCATTAGCGGGTAAGTCAGAAGAGACGGAGGCTATTTCTCTATTCTCTTCTACACTTTGAGTTCCCTGCATACTTTTTCGCCTCATCACTATCATCACACACTATGTTCTTTAACGCCTGTCATTGGCGCAGTGGCACAAACGTGCGACTGTAAACAGAGACAGGTTGTGGGTTCGATTCCCACTCCAGGAAATATAAAATTAGTATTTTCATTTCTTGGGTTTATTGGCACAAGGCAACTCGTGGCGTTGAGTTCCGCCACTCAAAAAACACCAATGCCTCAATTCGGTGGAAAGTGGGGAACGGAATTGTTGAAAGAGAATGGAGTGTCTTAGTACTAGGGTCTCTGGTTCCCTCTGCCCATCCGCTACATGCGGGGATACAGCGTGAAAAGTGAAAAAAGAAAGAAAAAAAAAAAATTTGTTTCATTCCATATTCTCTAATGAAATATAAATTTAACTAGCGGAACAGCTCTCAGCGTGTACATATCTTTGCCATCTACCATACTTACGTTTACATAGAAAAAATATATAAAACTAGCAAAAAATAAAACGACACATTAAAAGCTTTTTTATTATTTACTTACACTCACTAAAATAACATTCCATCACATTCATTTTACCCATCAGTATACAGTCGCTATTCCGGATAAACGACCGTGTCGTGAAGTGTCATTAAGCACGAGATTTCCCTCGCCAAAGGGAAAGAGGCAGGATATGAATACTCTACATATTAAATTTGCAACTTTATAAGTCACATTTTATTAAACTTCCATTTTGTACTTTAATACGCTTATAAGAGTTAAATTTGAAAAATAATTTAGCTTAAGAGGCCGTCGTGGCGCAGTGGGACAGCGTCTGACTGTAACCGCGTTGTTTGTGGGTTCAATTCCGACTCAGACAAATGATTTTTGACATTTAATGGGTTTCATTGTAAAGACAATTCGTTCCTAACGAGGGGACGGGGTTAGAAATACAATTCCCCTTCATGCCGCTAGGTAGCGTCCGTAGAGGCAGGTATCCCAGTAGTTTAGTGGTAGGAGGTTCATCTTCCGTCTGGCTCATGACAACTATCATGTCAAAGGGATGAACCGCCAAATATCTTATGATGTGCTCGGTTCGATGGCGTGTAAGTCAGGTTTTCTCTTTCCCATCCATCCTTTCCCCAAAATTTGGTGGGTTCCGATGGCGGACTACTACATTGTCCTGGCCTTCCATCTGTATCCTCTAGGTTGGTAACGCGCATCTACAACATCTCTGGTGTTGTAGATGTTCATAGAGCAGGTAACACTTACGATGAGGTGGTCCTTCAGCTCGTTTGTCATCCGTTATCCATAAAAAAAGCGTGGTGTTTAGTTCCACCACTGAACTCAATCAATTCAAAGGAATTTTGGATAAAATGGGACGAACGGGTGTCTTAACACTATGTTCTCTCTGACTACACTTTTTATTAATAAAATAACTATATTCACGATTATATTGTTAATTGTACGCAAAGCTCAAAGGAAGCTTCGAGGGTGTTTATAAAGTAATTATGGAGGAAAATGATATTACGACATGTAATTAATTATTGCTCAGAATTTTGTAACGTAAAATCACTTAAGCCGTGGATATTCTGCGAATTTATGAGACAGCTTCTTAGTAACTTTAGAGATAAATAAATATTATGAAAACTCGATTTTTTTTAGCCCGACTTTAAAAAAGGCCGCCTATCTAACGTCACCTTAAGTATATAATTTGGTCCAGGGGTTTAGAAGATGTGAGGGTAATAAAGAATATAACAAACATTACATGATACGCGCGAAAAACATAGCCCTCCTTTGACAGTCGGGTAAAAAGCTGGCTTCACGCTTTTATGCATAACAGAGTAGCCAGGAATGAACCCTGGTGGTGAAGGCCTTTTTCGTTCATAATTTTCACCCAAATTCGAGTCTCTGCGTGTTAAATGGTTTGTCTTACCACTGGAGAAAAAAAGAAAATTATAAATAATATATCAAAACATGTAAAATATTTGTACTTTTTACTTAAATTCTAAAAGATATTATTATTATTTTTTAACCAAAAACGTAGAATTCGATGCAAAATTTTAACTTGAGCTTGGCTGAATTATTTAAAAGAGACCATAAAAACCGCAAACTTTGAATGATGTTCCTTTTAAACGCAATGAAATAAGGAAACTATTGAAATTTAATACAAACGCTACGCGCTGAAAATTAAAATTTATTCCATTAATATATATTATGATAATGAAAATAAAAAAAATAAAAATTTAATAATATCTACATTAGTTAAAAGTGCAAATACTAGTAAAGAATTAATAAAGTTAAGCAGCGTTCTCTTCATTCCCTTCTCTGCTTTCCGCCTCAATTCGAGACATTGCGTGTTGGCTAGCGGAACTTTTATTCATGAAGGATGGCAAACGAGCAGAAGGATCACCTGATGGTAAGTGAACCTTCGCCCACTTGACATCTACAATATCAGAGGTGTTGTAAATACGTTGCCGACCTAAAGTGATCATCTGATCACAGGTCATGTCAGGTCAGGCAGGAGGAAATAATGTAGTGGACGCGGCAATCTGCCATCGGAACCACCACATTCTGGTGAAAGGATGGGTGGTAATAGGAAAATCTTGGCGTACATGTCATCGAACCGAGCGGTGAGTGGTCGCGAGCAGTCGGAGGACGAACCTCCAACTACCTAACTACTGGGTTGAACTCATTATAGAGTTTACTATATAACCTAGGCTATATTCTGAATAGCACAATAAACAGGAAGGAGAGTGTCAAGACACTCCGTTTTCACTTTTGCCCGAATTCGACACATTGCGTGTTAATTGGCGAAACTAAACGCCGCGCTTTATCTTATCATAGCGGTTTGCTTAAGTTATTTGTTCCCAACGTGCACGTTCGAAAGGCCATTATTAAAAACTGGACTAATTATATCAGATGAAAATAATTTTAAATGAAAATAATTCAAAATTTCAAGAAACAATAAAAATAACTCTATATTTTCTTCATCTTCATAAAATAATAAACTAAATTTTAAAATTAAAATATCGTGTGAGAAATTTTAAGTTGTCATAACGAGAATACCTAAAGGACGTTACATACGTTCGTTGACACTTGAAGAAATAATATTGCAATATTAAAAGTTATTTTGAGTGAATAACCTCTTGAGGTGAATGCAAGTATAATATTCATTTGTATTCATACTAATAACATGTCTGTCTTTATTACTGTTTTGGCTTAACGTCTTCTTTTGCACAATAAAATAATTATATTCATGATAAATACATTATTTTAGTCATATAATAAGTTTTAATACTGCATGGAAAGAGAAACAGGTTTGCGCTTTATCTAATCAGAGTGAGTTTCCAGAATTAAGTGTCTAGACACTCACACATTCATTGCTTTCTGCCCGAATTCGAGACATTAAGTGTTAAGTTTTTTTTTTCAACTTCATGCTGTATCCCGCTTGTAGCGGGGTAGGCAGAGGGAACCAGAGAACCTAGTGTTAAGACACTCCATTCTCTTTCAACAATTCCGTTCCCCATTTTCCTGCCTTTAACACCTGTCGTGGCGCAGAGGCACAGGCGTGCGACTGTAAACGCGACAGGTTGTGGGTTCGATTCCCACTCCAGGAAATGTAAAATTTAGTATTTCTTGGATTTGGTAACAAGGCAAAGCGCGGCGTTGAGTTCCGCCACTCAACACGCAATGCGTCAATTCGGCGGAAAGTGGGGGTAAGTGTTAAGTAGGGATACTTAACGCTAACTAAAGTATATTATGAAACGTCCAGTTTTTTCATGAATTAACCTAGAATCATTATATTTCGCTATACATCTCAACTATGAGTAAATAGGGACAAAAATTAAAATAAATATTAATTAAGATTTGAACAAAAAAATGAAAATCTTTTACTTTTTTTTTATGGATAACGGATGGCAAATGAGCAGAAGGACCACCTGATGGTAAGTGTTTACCTTCGCCCATGAACATCTACAATACCAGAGATGCTGTAGACGCGTTGCCAACCTAGAGGATATAGATGGAAGGGGAGGAAAATGTAGTGGTCTGCCATCGGAACCATCACACTTTGGGGAAAGGATGGGTGGGAAAGGGGAAAACTTGGCTTACATGCCATCGAAACGGAACACATCATAAGATATTTGGTGGTTCGTCTTTGACATGATAGTGGTCGCGAGCCAGTCGGAGGACGAACCTCCTACCACCTAACTACTGGGATACCCGACTCTTACGGGACGCTACCCAGCGGCGGAGGGGAATTGTATTCTAACCCCGTCCTATACTACTGTGTACTGTGTGTACTATTAAATGCATTTTACTGGAAATAAAATGCGCTAAATAGTAAAGTTATTATTACGAATAACTCAAAAACTACATATCAGATCTTAGCTTAATTTAAATAGTGATCCCAATAGAAGCGCTAGCTATCATATACAATTTTGATGATACATCAAAATTCACTCAGTAAAAAGTTATACGGTAACACACGAAATTGAGAACCACCTCCTATTTTTGAAGGCAATTAAATAGTTCAAGCCATTTTATAAATATAGATAAAAATTTTAACTAATTTCATCTCTAAATTTAACATGAACAATTTTGTTAAAGCAGCCAAATCTCTACGATGCGTAAAGTAAAAAGGTAAGAAAATAAATAAAAGAAATGTGATGGGGTAATCTAATTTGATTTAACCGAATTCTGCGGGTAAGGATAGAGTCTAATGGAAACATGGTCAAAGGCTTAATATATTATGTAGAGAACGTAAAAACAAGCCTTGGAAAATTTTATTACATAAATTGGCAATTTTTTGTCAGATTTTTATGTTACTAGATGGTAGAGTTTCATCCAGAGGGTGTCCTCATCCAGAGGGTGTCCTGTCAAGTATCTGCCCGATACTTG
Source organism: Philaethria dido (assembly GCA_033558755.1). Lineage (NCBI taxonomy): Eukaryota > Metazoa > Arthropoda > Insecta > Lepidoptera > Nymphalidae > Philaethria > Philaethria dido. Next base: position 11,906 of record JAKGSA010002822.1, read on the forward strand.
GTTTAGGTCATACGGGTACGCGACCCCGGATCCTCGAGCCACCACTATCATACTCCTATCATCCAATCCATGAAAGTGGTGTCCTTTCATTCCGCACCCCCATGTCCTTATCTCCTTCTCTCTTTTCCTTTCTTGACTTATCCTCTCCCTTGGTTTTACCCATAATGGGTTTTGGAGGTCAGATGGCAGTCGCTCCAATAAAACCAATCTTCGCCAATCAAATGGATAGATCAAGGAAAATGCTGGGTATGGCTAGGGCGTCGCCGTTAAACGACGCGCAGGCACATCGCCCTACACCTGCGATAAGTGGGCAAGGGCTACCGTGTCAAGTACGGGCACGGCTAAAGACGCAAGTACCCAGAAAGAAACTCCGCTTTGCAACATGGAATATTGGCTCTCTAACCGGACGATGCAGAGAACTCGCAGATGTACTCGTGAGACGTCGGGTCCAGCGTGTTTCCTGTAGGAAGACACACTGGAAAGGCAATAAGTCCCGTAACATCGGACAGGGTTACCAGCTTATATACACTGGGTCGCCCTCGGGTAAGACCGGTGTGGCGGTAGTGCTCTCTGAAGAGCTTCAGAGTGGTCTCCTCGAAGTCGACCGTCGCTGCGATCGTTTGATGCGGGTAAGGGTACTGATTGAGGGTGTAATCACCAACTTGATCAGCGCCTATGCCCCTCAGGCGGGTTGTAGTTGCGCCGAAAAGGAGTCCTTCTGGGAGCAGTTTGAAGGGGTGCTACGCGCCATACCACTTACCGAGGTAATCATAGTTGGGGGGGACTTAAACGGCCACGTGGGCAGGACTGGGGACACGTATGAGCGTGTTCACGGTGGTTTTGGTTATGGTCGTCGCAATGCGGAGGGAGAAAATACTCTGAGAACCTGTATTGCGTCTGACTTGGCCATCGTGAACACGTTCTTCCAAAAGAATTCCCAGCACCTTATCACGTATAAGAGCGGGTCCCACTCAACTCAAATAGATTATCTGCTGACCAGACGGTGTCATATAGGCAAGGTCACTAACTGTAAGGTCATTCCTGGTGAAAGCCTAACGGCCCAACATCGTCTTCTTGTCATGGACTATGTCGTTACTCCGAAAAAGAAAGTT
>JAKGSA010002823.1:0-13012 GCA_033558755.1 Philaethria dido
GATGTTGACTTTTAGAGACCCTGTGACAAACTATTAGTATTAGTATTGTGATTGATATGACATTAATTTTTATTGCTTGTTTTGAGATACTTTTTAATTTTTTGTTTTTTTTTTTATTATGTGTGACTTGGATAGGTACTCGTGTATATCGCATGTAAAAAAATATTATTTATGATTTTTTTTCTTTTTTTAGCTTCACGTTGCATCTCGCATATAGCAGGGTAGGCAGAGGGAACCTGAGGACCTAATGTTGACACATTCCGTTCCCCGGTTTCCGCCGAATTAAAGCACTGCGTGCTGAGTGGCGGAACACAACGCCGCGCCTTGCCATGTTACCAAGCCCAGCAAATGAAAATACTAAACTTTTCCTGGAGAAGGAATCGAACCCACAACCTGTCGCGTTTACACCCTTTTTTCGCACGCTTGTGCCTCTGCGCCTCGACAGGCGGTTTTAATTATGACAAATCTTTGTTCCAATAAGCTGAAGAAATATGTCATATAAAATGCTTACATACATTTATTAACAGCTACTATACAAGAATTCTATTATTTAGAAGCAAGGAAACTATTACTTAAAGGCATTATTTTATAAATACGAGCTTTAATAGTTGAGTCGTGAATAATATTAAATTTGCAGCAGAGGATCGTAAAACATTATACTACGCTTCTCCCGTTTCAAAATATAATGGGGTGTTTCAATATACAAGATTGAATTTAAAACTGTAACTAAATAGCAATGCGATAATAAAACATCGAAGTGGATTCAAAGTTTACACAATACATTTACCTGTTCTTTATGTTACTACCGATCTGAGTCAGCCTTGTTCGATTGAATAAAACTAAGCCTAAGGCTGTTTTCCATTGTTTATGACAAGTTTTATCAAAATCGATTCAGCAGTTAAGCTTTTAAGGAAGTCAGATATATAGAATTTCTACTTTAAATTATAACTACATCACAAAAATTAAAATATTTAGTAATCAATACAGCCACTAATATTTTTCTTCATTCTTTGAATATCATCGAATTAAAAGTTTTCTCGATGTAATTATGGATGAATTTAAAATAATTTTATTTCATGCATATGGTAGGTACTATTGCAATAAATAATAAAAGATTAACTTTCATATTTAAAAGAGCCACTGTTGAATTTGTTGCCAATTTTTCCTTTTCGTCTGAACCGTTTATATGACCCGAGTGATTGTAAATATTAGTGAAAAAAATTATTTAGAATTTAAAATATGGAAAACCCTGTACTGAGTGGAAAAAGTCCTATATGAAGTTCCATCAACAAGCAGTCAGTATTTAAAAGAAAGAAATTAGATTGAAAATGATGTGACCCAAATATAATGATGTAACAACAAAGCTTATACATAAAACAACATTATGGTAAAGTAGCAGCAAGCATTAATTAATGCGATTAGTCCATTCGTGACCAAAGGACGACATGTTTGATGTAGATTTGCTTTAGTAACCAAAAGTACGCGTGCATTCATAATTAGCGAAACAAAAATTAGAGCCCAAATTTATTAGACTTTGTTTCCTATCATAGTTCATTATGATAATGACAAACATATATTAACGTTCTTGGGTAGGTTATGTCAATAACTATTTTACAAACAAAATTTTTTTTTGCTTTTTTGTTTTTCTAAGCGCAGAGAATGAAGTGGTACGTCGCATGTATAAATTTTAGATATATTATGTGTTTAGCTGGAATATAATTTTTGCTGTAGACTTTTCCTAGATTTTACACTACCTTTATTATAAATGCTATTATTATGACAAGTGAGACTTGAGGTCTAGGTGTAATATAGGTTGTCCAGCCAATGATACTAATATTAGATGAAGTAACTACAGGGAGATTTTATAATGCTGATGTTTATTCTGCTCATGTTGCTAGTGAGAAAGAATATTAATTCATTTTACTACAAATCTACGAATTTGTTTGCTTGCTTTCTTATTTTTTTCCCATAATAAATATAAATTAAACAATAATAAAACTTTTTGCGAATACTATGTCAAAGATTAAGGCTTCATTTTTAAAAAGGGACAAAATGTACTTGAAACTTCAATAGATTTTCCAAAGAAAACCTTTAATATATCTAATTTCTATCACATTACCAAAGTAACCATAAAAGCGGGTATGCTGCCTTTAAAGACAAGAGTATATATAGGATAACGAAATACGCCGTTGAAAATGGAGTCCAGTGAATTTGAGAATGATCGAGTGAACGCAAGGGACTGTGTGAGCTTAATTATTGCTAAGCGTCTCGTTGCAGACTCGTTGAAAGGATGAGGGTGTCTAAATACAGGGACTACAACTTTAGCCTTAGGTGTTATATAAGTCCAGCCAGTAGAAATTACACAGGAAATGGTATACGGAAATATTGATATCTTGCAGTGTAGGCAATGGAGACAAATTGGTTGGATATTAAATTTAGATGAAGATTAACATGATTATGAAGATTAACAATATACGCCAAACCAAACGTTCATAATAAGTCTGATAAAGTTTTTTCTTTTTGTAACTTCACGCTGTAACCCGCATATAGCAGGGTAGGCAGAGGGAACTAGAGAACCTAGAGTTAAGACACTCCATTCTCTTTCAACACTTTCCGCTATACTGAGGCATTGCATGTTGAGTGGCGGAACTCAACGCCGCGCTTAGCCTTCTTACCAAACCCAAGAAATGAAAATACTAAATTTTACATTTCCTGCAGTGGGAATCGAACCCACAACCTGTCGCGTCAACATAATAATTGTTAATTGTTAACATGTTAATTTTTTCAAAGATACCAAGGACTAGAACGAATGCGGTAAAGAAGGTTGACTATCATTAATTGTATCAAATAGATGTATTTTATGGGCACACACTCACATTAATAGTATTGTCAAAGTATTATAAAACAATGTCCATTTTTATATAATTACTTTGTAACAGAATTAGCTCTAAGTGTTGGTAGAAAAAAACGGAATCCTGGAACTGGTAAAATATAAAAAACGAACGAAAATAGTTAATTTATACCATATATGTACATCTATAACTTGCCTGCAGCAACATTAATATATAGTCAAACAAGATTATTGAAATAACGATATATATAGGTGGTAGGAGGTTCGTCCTCCGACTGGCTCGCGACCACTATCATGTCAAAGACGAACCGCCAAATATCTAATGATGTGTTCCGGTTCGATGGCATGTAAGCCAGATTTTCCCCTTTCCCACCCATCCTTTCCCCAAAATGTGGTGGTTCTGATAGTGGACTACTACATTATCCCCCCTTCCATCAGTATCCTCTAGGTTGGCAACGCATCTACAACATCTCTGGTGTTGTAGATGTCTATGGGCGAAGGTAACCACTCACCATCAGGTGATCCTTCTGCTCGTTTGCCATCCGTTATCCATAAAAAAAAAAGAAAAAAAAAACGGAATCCTGGAACTGGTAAAATATAAAAACGAACGAAAAAAGTTAATTTATACCATATATGTACATCTATAACTTGCCTGCAGCAACATCAATATCTAGTCAAACAAGATTATTGAAATAACGATATAAATTTAAAGATTAATATTTCAATGCCATTAAAAATAAAATATAGTGCATATAACACTCCTCATTAGTAGATAGAACAATTTAGAATACAAATCGATCATATTTTCAAGTCCATTAAGAAACAAGATCATTTAATCAATATCGTAGTACATTAAAATGATTCACACGTACCGGTTTACTTTGAACTTGAAGCTTTATCTCGGATTGTATTTATATAGCTAATAAAGTTTACGCAGCTAGGTTAATCTATATTTTAGGCAAGTGAAATATTACAGTTTTATAAAAATTATAATATAACTTATTGAATACATAGCTTTAAACTGTATCCCGCATATAGCAGGGTAGGTAGAGGGAACCTAGTGTTAAGACACTCTGTTCCACACTTTCCGCCGAATTGACGCATTGCGTGCTGAGCGGTGGAACTCAACGCCGCGCTTTGCTTTGTTACCAAACCAAAAGGAAATGAAAAAAATCCATTTCCTGAAGTGGGAATCGAACCCACAATCTCGCGCTTCAGGCGCACGCTTATGCCCCTGCGCCACGACAGGCGTTATTATTAATGGAAATATCTATGTAAAATTAAACCGAATTTTATAAATAAAAAATATTTTTTTTTTAATTTATGTAGTCTAATGTAAAATACATATATAAATCTTAGGTGTGAAAGTAACAACAACATTAAAAACCTTTGCAAAATAAAGAATTATCAAGGACATTTATAGAACCAAAAAACAGTTATACTAGGCTATGTCATTACCATAACATAATTAAGCAACTTCTAATTATTTTCTATCGAAACAGATAACTTGGTTGGTTTATTATTCGACGTCATCCTCTAAGAGATAGGGTAAAATTTACGATGTTTGTTATGATAACCGATTGAAATGGTCGTTATATTTAAATGTATCGGAAGGAATCCGGAAAGATTTATTGTTGACAAATATTTTTATACATTTTACTTTCTCTATCTTTTACGTACTTTTTCGTACCCACAGTAGTACTATTTCACATAGATAGAGGGAAAATTTAGTATTTTGCCAATGTTTTATTAGCATAAAGCTAAAACTACATTAAAAATATAAATATTTTAGTGATCTTTAATGACATTAGTTCTAAAAATTTTTGTAATAGCTTGCTGCTGCTTAGCCATATGTTTACTAAGATAATTGTGATTAACTGATATACAATTTATAAACTTGTAATACAATAATGTATGTGTTATTAATATTCTATTAATGTTGATTGAATTCTATCAACACGGATAAACGGTTCAGTACCACGTTAGCCCTTGCGATACTTGAGTACAGAATTGAAAATAGGTAATAAAATTTCTATTAATCATTATTTTTTTACACTTTACCATTCTATCGTTTTTACGTTTGTAAAAATAGGATTTCTTAAATTAATTACAATACAAATATTTTGTCAATCATCTATTTTGGAGCGACCTTACATCACTTATTTCGAGTTTTTCAGCAAATTCAACTTAAATTGCCCATAAAATATATACCAAAGCATACATTTTCTTAGAAATTAAAACGTTGAGTGTATAAGGCACTTAAGGAACTATTGGGACTGGATAACACGGACAATTCTAACACATTATGTAAGCAACAGTAACTCTGTAATATCTTAATGGTCCAAGTTTACACCAACAGCCGTCTTGAGAGCACTATTCTTCATTAGGAAATGGAGCCCCTGGTTAATTATTCTTTAGGTCACTTCAGTACCATTCTAGTTAATTTATTCTTTAGTTTAAGTAACGTTTTTTATTACTCTATCATAAAATTATACAATATATTCCTCTTAGTCTATTATAATGTTAAATTTATTTTTTTATAACTAGTAGACCTTCTTGAACGTAAAATATTATTTACTTTATAGAAAACACATGAGAATATGTGTAATATTCAATTTTTTTTAATGTACTTCTAATCAATTATTATAATGTTGGATATCTGCACTTATTTTCCATATGAACTCTAAGTGTACAAGGATAAATGTCTTTGGTTTGCAGATTTTTTTCTAAAAAGGTTACAAAGCTTTTCTTTGACGTATAAGTAAAAGATACGCGCGTAAAAATAATACCCAATCTTGCTAAGAGATGGCGTAGCAAGATGGTATATTAGTAACCAATTATTTTTGTTAAATTTTTCTTGCATGAATTGTACTATATTATAAACAACCTACAATAATTTAAAATAAATTGGGAACACAGTAAAATTTTGCTTCAAAACTAAAAATTCATCAAAAATATTTAATGAATAATCAAGTGTGTATCATATATATTGCACTTTGCTTATTGATACAAATCAATATTCGCCTAAGCTAAATATATATTTTTTAAATAAATTAATTATGAGGCCATGGCGCAGAGGCACATGTGCGTGACTGTAAACGTAAAAGGTTTGGATTCGATTCCCACTCAAGGAAATGAAAATATTTAATATTATTTAGTATTTTCATTTCCTCGCTCTGGTGATAAGGCAAAGCGCGGCATTGAGTTCCGCCACTCAACACGCAATTCCTCAATTCGGCGGAAATTGGCATAGAAAAAATACATAAAGAATACAACATAACGATTGCTTATTTTATTATTTCTACTCATCATAAAGTCTAACTAATCAAATATACAAAGCCAATCGACGTTCTGGCCAATAATAATATTTCCCCTTTGAAATTCCAAACCGGCAACCACCGCCAAATGATCGGTTGTCTAAACAATAAATTTATTTGTCGAAATTCGACACAGAACCGATATAAATTAGCACCGCGGTATCGCAAAAAAGGCTTACTCAAACAATGCCCTGCTTGGGCCCGTGCTGATTCTCAGCGATACGGTGATTTATTTCGCTTTGATCTTTGTTTTAGTTTTAATTGATTTATTTTAACGAACATGCTTAATATTATATTAGTAATTTAAATTATCGTATTGCTCACTTAAACTGACTAAAAAAAAAGAGTAGGTTCACAAATCGATGGTATTTTTTATGTGTGTTATAGTAGAAGGTTTTACTGAGTGAAACAATTTTGATGAGTCTTTTCTTTTATGATAGCTAAAAGCTCAATTATAGATTTAAAAATTGAATTTGAGATTTTTAAACGAATAAACTGCTAAACTAAATTTCGTACATTTAATAATTTGATTTAATTACAATAGCAATAAGTTTACGTAATGTAATTCTCTTGTATATATTTTTTTAATCAAAAAAAATATTTTTATTGCGATTTTTATTTTTTTTAGAATTTCTTCTTTATTATTTATATATCAAAATTTAAATAAATCTGTTAGATGTTCTTTTGACTTAAAATAATACCTTAATATGTCTTAGTCAAAGTCAAATAAATTACTTATAGTTAATATATTCCAAAGATGGTTGAAACGAAGAGACTTATAAATATCTATGTATTACTACGTATACAAAAAGTAACGCCTATGTAATAAAATACTCGCTATATATAGGATGTCCCAAAATTAACGCAAGATTTGAATTCGAACTGCAGCCGCTAAGCTTTCACTATTTTTGAAATATTCTTTAATAATGAAGACACGTTGTTCTATCGTGTAACGCTCCATTTTTAATAACCCTATACTGTTAGCTGTCAAATTGCTTTTTTTTCAACACTTCACTGCACAAATGGCGGCAAAGTCAAATCTTGCGTTAATTTTGGGACACCCTATATATACTCGCTTTATGTATAGAAGTAGGTATTTATTTGAATAATTTCCTAAAATAATTTATCTAAAACCTCATATAAAGTTTTGTTATTACCATTTCTTCTTGATTTCACACTCACTGCAACCATAAAGTCTGTAACATTTATTTAAATAAATTTCTGTTGTTCCTTTTTTTTTTATAATTTTATTTTTATATATATTTATTTCATAATTTGAAATTAGCCCTACAAGACTGTATTTTAAGTTTATATTTTCCCTAAGAGAGTCCAGTTTTCTAAACAGTTATTACAATGTAACCTTCACGCATAATTTAAATAGTACAAATAGGAACAATACTATGGTTATTGAATCACTAATGGTCGTGACTAACGAGGCGTGATGTACACATTCTTGCGGTTGCGATTTACGGGACATCGCCCGCGTCGCCCATTCACAGATACATATGGATAGCAGAAAAGGTGTCTTAAACCATGTTCTGTTATCTTTGAATGGAATAATATATCGTTTTAGATGTTTTTAGGTGAGGTCTAAGTGTCAGGGTCATATTTTTTTATGTTAGAATGTCTATGTCATTTACGAGTGTGCAGGAATTTATGTTTTGGTCCTATGAGTAATTCCTTGAGAACACAGCAAAAATAACTACTGCTAATTGAAGATTAAGACTGTAAGAAAACAAATAATCTCGCCTAAAATCCACCTTGAAAAACTTTTTCTTAAAAAGAAATTTAAATTATGTATGTAATTTTGGATTTTTAAACCTAGATTGTCGATGAAAATCGATCAATCAATTGTAGTTTCACTCTTTTTAGCATTTTTATATATATATAGATAAATAGACGGAAAATATGCTTGGACAAAAAATAGAAATAGCGCAACGAAAGAAATAATATAAATCTGATATTTGGTTACGCAAATATTGAGGAAAAGGTCTAAAGGCAAGCATATTACTCACCTGAGTAGTATAATTTGTCGGCATCATGATCTGATAAGCGGCTACTTTGAAAATGATTCAAATTCGCTATGACTCAATGAATGTAGTCACTTTTGTAGATTTATAACATTTAGCGGTTAGAACATTAAATGAAAAGGTATTACCTACGTTATTCCTAGTAAAAATAACAATAAAAGTTTTTACGAAGTATGACAATATCAACAAAATTCATTTGACATTGCTTACTATTTACGAATACATAATATTATATTTTGTATATCATTAAAGTTTCTAGTTGTAATAGCTTTTTTAGCACTTTTTCAGCTTCATCCTGCATTTAGCATACGCAGAAAGAACTAAGTGTTAAGACACTCCGCATTCCGCTCAACGTAGAGATGTTACGTATTGAGTAGACGGAACTCAATGCTACGCTTTGTCTTATTAAAGCGGAGAAATAAAAATAATATAAATATAAGCATACCATAGGGATAGTGATATGTTTCGAACTCAAAACCTTTGCCTGTACGGACACTATTCCACTGCATCATGATGTTAATTCCATGAAGTGGCCCTCCAATGTAATTATGAACTCCAGTTTGATAATTCTTGCATATTGGTAGAGAAAAATAATGTTTGTCTGTTTGCTATGAATTAATATAGAAAATATATTCATATAGTTATTGATATAGAACTATATTATTACTTATAAGGTCATCGTGGTACTGTAGGACGGCGCTAAGTGAAAACACGATTGGTTGTGGGTCCGATTCCCATTCGGAGAAATCATTATAATTAGTCTTTTTCATTTCTTACGAAAACGGTGAACGGAGTGTTGACACTAGGTTCTCTTTGACTACCCTGCTATGTAGAATAAAACGTAAAGCTGCTTGTTTCCTTATTTTTTTTTTTTTATGGATACCGGATGGCAAACGAGCAGAAGGACCGCCTGATGGTAAGTGGTTACCTTCGCCCATGAACATCTACAACACCAGAGATGTACTAGATGCGTTGCCAACCTAGAGGATACAGATGGAAAGGGAGGATAATGTAGTAGTCCGCTATCGGAACCACCACATTTTGGGGAAAGGATGGGTGGGAAAGGGGAAAACCTGACTTACATGCCATCGAACCGGAACACATCATAAGATATTTGGCGGTTCGTCTTTGACATGATAGTGGTCGCGAGCCAGACGGAGGACGAACCTCCTACCACCAAACAAATTATAAATAAAATATTTCCTTATTTATATATATATTCTACGTTGCTTACAGAAAGCTCTATTGTGCTTACATTTACGTTTAATTCCACTCACATATTAAGAACGCTATTAAAATCTCTACTATATCTAGCATGTCCATCAGATAACGGTAAATGACCCTTTACAAAAGTCCCATAAATGTTAAGTACAAAGCAGTAAAAAGTACCTTGCCGATAACGATTATAATAACCAACTTTTATATAGACATCATTAAGATATGCCTTATCAAAAGGTTTGTGTTAAGACGAAATATTTAGAAAACAAGATAGAGTGGGTATCTGAGATAAAATAACAGATTGCTACTAATTCACCCATATTTGGTACTAAATGAACATTACGTTGTAACTCATAATGTCTTGTCCAAGACGCTTATCTTAATAACAAACGGCTGATTTACGGTCGAATTTGGTAATGTAACTGAATTTGGTATTCGGATATACCTTAAACTTCTTGTTACTTCACATAAAAAGTTAATTAAGAAATAAATTTGTTTCTTTGAATGTGTCGAGCACATTTTCTTTGAGTAAAATTAGGAGATACTAAATTATTTGTAGCTCGGTAGTACTGTAACTGTTGTTAAAAGAAATACCAAAATTAACCTTAAGCATTAATATAATGAAAAAATGGTGAATGTTTCCTTAAATTATTGTTAGCTTAAGTAATTTGTTTTTTTTATAATACTTTATATTTTTTTAGCAAGGTTCAAATGTGCGGATAGGTACTAACTTTTAGATAACTCCATGCGTATAACAATTTTGAATTGTTTTACATAGATACATATATATTTTTAAAATTTGTTTTAAGAAAAAAATTTTACATATATTATGATATTAACTATATGTTTAATTTTCTTTTAGTATTTCCATTGTGAAACGGAACCGGTAACTAATGTGTGTGGGGAACGGAGTGTCTTAACACTAGGTTCCCTCTGCCTAGCTTGCTATATGCGGGACACAGCTTGAAGCTATGTATGTATGTATGTATTTCTTTTGTGATATAGCATAAAATGGAGCAAGAATATCACTATTACATAATCAACATCAACCAGCGGGAGTAGTTGAAATATTAATAAAAATAGTTACAATAATTTAATATTATGATGATACATGCTACCCAATTTACATACATTACACAGATGAAGACGTTAGATAATGTTCCAAACAAACCACGGAGGTGTAAATCAGTCATTCCTACATATGATGTGCATCAATCAATGAAACCAGTCTTTATTCTCAAACGCAATAACACCTAAATTATACATGGTCACGTGGGTGTTCTATATCCTGTACTAAAATAAAGCAGGATAGTCGCTAGCGATCGCGTGAAATAGTAGAATAAATAGAAATTATCTTTTTGTTTTTATATGAGAGCGTTAAATGTTAGAATTGTATTTGCCTTCTGCATTCATGGGGTAGGATACAAACTTCTTATATATTCCACTTTCGGTGAAAACGCAGATATTGGCCAAACCATGTCCCGTAATTTGCCTGACCAGAGAAGAAACTTCTTATTTCATGGATTCAATGAGCAGAGCTTGAAGCAAACATTTGCGACCCAAGTATAAGCTTAAAGGGGCCCCTTTAATATGCACAAACTTTCGCTCTCACTGTCCAAGCTCTTCTTTCCTAACAAAACTTGAAACGATCCTACTAATGCTGCCTTAGAAATACGTGTTAGATATTTACTGATGATAGTTCTAGATAGATCGAGATCTTTTAGTTGACTGTAGATCATGAGAATTTAATCATAGTTGTACGTGAGTCCCCCAAAAATGCAGGAAACTTGTAAAAAAAATAAAGTAAGTATAGTAAGGTATAGGCCGATACACTATTTGCAAGTGACGACGCGTGGGACGACACTTAGAAGCTATCATCTTGGACGGGTTTGACGGCTACTTCGTGCACTTCATTGCATGACTTGACATCTCTTGATACTCACAACTGCTATACTTGAGTAATATGGTAATGGTTTCTTGTTTACTTAGTGCTAAATATGTTTTACTCTTTGATATGTATTTATTATTGCTGTGTGAGTTCATATATATTCATGGATATAAGTGATTTTAATTTATTTTAACTATGTCTTTTGTTGGATGTACCAGCCAATCTTGAGAAATAATCTACAATTGAATAAAAAGCACGTAGATTACTTTTTTGATGCCGTCATGACACTTTTGGCGTAAACCTGTATAAAAGGAGTGTGATAAATTGGAATCCTAATCGGGAAAATTTTTTTAACTGTTTTTTCCCTTTGAAATGTTATTAAGTATCACAAACGACGTTTAGGTTTAAAGTCAACAATAGATTCTCTCTAGGGCTTTTCTGCATACCTGAAATATTTTAGAGATACGTGTATTTGGAATAAATTAATTTTTAAAAGCTTAAATGAATAATACATTTTTAAATTAAAATAATTTTCTAAATTTGCCACGCAGCGATAACCTGCAAACTGCATATATATGTAGCCAATGATACGATAAAATTGTTCAAAAAACCTGCCCCTCTACGTATGTGTAAACCAAGGCAAAACATAACAACATATACAAAAATAATAGATTTAATATTAGTTTGACAAATTCTCTTACGAAGAATTTTTCTATATCGATAAAATACAAAGTTCACATTTTTACACTATCATGAAAGGTGTTAAGAAAATATTTAATATCTTCACGAATAAGAAACGCTTATAAAATTTTTAGTACGGTGGATATCGATACTATGGCACACTATCAATCATAGTTTAACGAAGGCTTATGCCAATATCGAAACGTGCGCACTCATGGCCCTTTTATAATATCTTGTCAGATATAGCGATGAAAAGGGATATGCCAATCAAACTGTTCCGGTAGCTAATGTTGGGATTCCTTGCGAGAGTCTTAAGGGCCACAAAGGAAAGTGGCTTAAGATTAAATGGGTCGAAATATCTATAGAAATCTTGGCAAATAAATATATTTATCATTGTTTAATAGACCTCAAACATAGTCACGTTTGAATCGTTTCAGTTTTCGATATAGACGGTGAGAATTTGATCATAAATCCTAATCTTGTTTTTAATATGTACCAACACTACTGCAAAAAGATTTTTTTTTTTAACTTCATGCTGTATCCCGCATATAGCGGGGTAGGCAGAGGGAACCAGAGAACCTAGTGTTAAGACACTCCATTCTCTTTCAACATTTCCGTTCCCCACTTTCCGCCAAATTGAGGCATTGCGTGTTGAGTGGCGGAACTCAACGCCGCGTTTTGCCTTGTTACCAAACCCAAGAAATGAAAATACTAAATTTTACATTTCCTGGAGTGGGAATCGAACCCACAACCTGCCGCGTTTACAGTTGCACGCCTGTGCCTTTGCGCCACGACAGGCGTTAAAAAAGAATTTTAATTTATAATTTAATATTTGAAACTCATTAACGCAATAAATAGAACAAATTTACATAACATTTGGCAAGCAAATATAATAAAAAAAATTGTCTGTACAAAAACATAACCATAGACAGACAATTTATCTAGAAGCATACTTATGTTAGTATTCCTTGAAAGTTGGAAAGAAATATGATTGCTTAATATGCGCATTTATATATATATATATATA
>JAKGSA010002824.1:2984-13000 GCA_033558755.1 Philaethria dido
AAGAAAATAAATTTTCGAATTGTATAGTTTTGAGTTAATTGAAAGTCTTAGATATGAATTAAGATATGAGAATTAAGTTAAATTCGCATATTTTGCTTGGAAGAGAAAATGAAGGTACTTATCATCAAGTTTTACTTGTATATACTGCAAAAATACAAGAATTGCAATCAAAAATGTATTCTGTAAAAAAGTGTTGTATCAATTATATTTAATTATACTATGTAAGATATGTATCTTAACATTATCTCTATAGTATTATAATCTTTTACTGAAAATAATTAAAAATAAAAAAAGAAATAATAATATTGACGAAGTAAACACTACTTGATAGACAAAAAACAAAAAACAAAAAACATGCAGTTTCGATTATTTATGACATAATAATAATGTTGACAGTGGCATATGGTGAAACTGTTCTGAGGCATGAGACGTGTGTCAGCGAAGTTTGTTCCGAAATTGCTCATCATTCATCTTTGCTGGTGAGAGATTTTTTGGCCAAAAACAACACCACAATCATGCCTCAGCCACCATATTCGCCGGATTTGGCCCCATGTGACTTTTTCTTGTTCCCAAAACTAAAGAGACCTATGAAAGGACGGAGATTTGCAACGATTGAAGAGATAAAGACTGCATCGCTGGAAGAGCTCAAGGCTATACCGAAAAGTGCTTATGAGAAGTGCTTTGACGATTGGAAAAACCGTTGGCATAAGTGTATTGTATCTGAGGGGGATTACTTTGAAGGGGACAACATAAATATTGATAAATAAATAAATATTTTTTCTTAAAAATACAAAGTCACCTTACTTTTTGAACACACCTCGTATAAGTGTTATTAATAGTCTATTTTAATGAGAAGAATAAAATATATATCTTAATAAATTATTCAAACAATTTGAGTATTTAATAATATAGTAATTAGTGTTGGCAGAGCAAAAAAAATTGATTATTTAATGTATCATGTACTAAGGGTAGTCCCCGAATTTTATACGGAATACTGTTTGAATAAAAACAGGATGATATATAGCTCAGATATCAGATATGTCTTCCCCGCAGGGGGCGCCCTTGCGCCTGTCGGCATCCTCTCAAGCAGCCAGTTAGTGCTTGCATTTCGCAGGGACTGAGCACCCTCTTCCCTCACCCCCCCGGTGTCGCTGTAAAGACCGCTAGGATCAACAGCATATTTATCCATTCGATAAAAAAAAAAAAAAGAATCAAGTTGCATTTGTAAGAAGTAAATTTCTTAGAACTAGCGTCTCCGTTGACGCGTTAATAACGCATCCTAGCAACGTATGTATATGTCATTTTATATCAACATGGATACGAACCATGGTAATGTGTATAAAATTTATTTTATATATTTTTTATGTATTATATTAAAAAGATAATATCATTTTACACTCCTTCGCTATATAAACTACAAGTGTGCCAGGTTTCATGCTCCTCCGTCCGCGTAATTTTCTTAAAAAAAGGGTCCAAAGTTTTTGCTTCACGTATTAATATATAGATAAAATAAATAGCTAGACGCTATATCCCGCACATAGCTGGGTAAGCTGAGAGAACCAGAGAACCTAGTGTTAATACACTCCGTTCTCTTTTCACATTTACGTTCCCGTCTTTCCGGCGAATTGAGACATTGCGTGCTGAGTGGCGGAACTCAACGCCGCGCCTTACTTTGTTACCAGAGTGACAAATTGATTATATTACCATATATGATATATTACCATTTCCATGTCCTGGAATGGGAATCAAACGTTCAACCTGTCACCAAGACAAGCTTCTAAATATATATATATATATATATATATATATATATATGTTTAATTTTATTATTGATAGGTAATTAAGTGTGCGGATGAAAGGCACCCGATGGTCGTATGGGCAGCCTACCGGACCTGACGGAGCGAACGCGGCCGCACAGCATCCGCACCGCCGCGCGGACCGTCTCCGACCCACATCGACACAGGACTGTTATCTCACAGGTTATTGTTACTTTATAATTTTCTGTTATTGTTACTTTTTAATTCTATTTCTTTGTCCGTTTTTTCGTTTTTTGTAGTTAAGTAGTTATATATCTTTTAACAAATGAGAACAGAACAACTAAAATGGTAATGAAAAAAAATTAAAAGTCGTCTTAATACTACCTGTAAATAATTAATTTATTGGGAAGTATTTCAGATTAGACTGTTAGTTATGAGTTAAAATAATAATAATTTTGTTTTATTCTAGATTCCCGTCAGCACTATATACAAAAAAGAATGGCCGTGGAAGAAATCAAAAGTCCCAACGAAGGCACCTGCGAGCCAGCCCCAGCCGCGCACACCCCTACTGCGCCAAAGGTCGGAGTAGCGTCCGTGCGCCGTCTCATCACGAGGTAACCTCCCACAAATCCCTCAAACCCCGTCTCACGCTTCACCTCCTTTGTATAGCCAATGGCCTGTGTCTAACGGCTCTCTACCCTTCCATGGCGCTTGTCATGGAGGCGTGGTTTACCTTCGCCTCTAGCGATCATGCACACGCACTGCAGCCGCCTACTTTCCTTTAACTTACAAAAATCAGGCACCAGGATAGTCATCACATCAGCTTACGTGCTAGTATGCTTGCTATTGGTAGCTCACACTGTGGCCACACCCTTGTCAATCTTGCTGCCATTGTACGCCATTTGCGGCATAACCTTGTCTCCCATGTCGCTGGCCTTGTCTGCTTCAGCCACGACCCTGGCTCAAGCGGTTGGCGATGAATATCGACGTAAAATTGCTCTACGCAGAGCGTTACGAGCGCTTAGAGCAGCTCAAGATTTAGGTCTCGTATTTGGATCGCTTCTTCTAGGAGGGGCGCTTCTGATTTGGCCAGAAAATCATATAGTATCCGTATCCAATTTGCCAACTAACTCATCGTTGAAGTGGTCGATCGATGAGTCTTTGGATGATGATTACGAGGTAGGTTTTTGTAAACGGTTTATTTTTTTTCAAGTACAGAAAATCATTTTTTACAATCAAGTTGATGTTTATGATAAGTGATGGATTTTTTTTTTAATTTAACTCCTTACTATGCCTGACCAGGACAATAGCATGTAACAGTCATTTGGAATTAAAATTATATTTGTAAAACAAAAAAAATGCATACATATAACAACAAAATGTAACTTATTCTTTTCAACAAAATTATTTAACTTTGATTTAATTAAATTGTAGGAGAGGACATGTGGAGCAGCAGGATGTCCAGACGTTCAATTTCTTCTGGGCACGTCTTTGAGTTCCGAAGGTCGTAGGTTCCTTGTTGCGTTTTGGGCGGCTTTAGCCCTCGCAGCGGCGTGCCTCGGGTTATATGGTGCGGCTTCGACTCCTGCCCCTCCTCCAGATGCTCGCTCCGTTATTAAGGATCCGCGGACATTACTAGGGGCCCCTATGGGTCTCTTTATTGGATTACAACAGGGATTTATTTACACTTCTTATATTAAGGTAAATATTTTGCATATAACAGGCCATCGTGGCTCAGTCAGTCTTATTCTGAACGTAATTGGTTGTGGTTTCGATTGCCATTCAGGGTATATGAAATATTTTCTTTTCTCTACTATGGTATATAATGTATATGGTATATTTGAATATTGCTTGTTAACCGATTAAGGCGTAAAATGATGAACGTAGTGTCTTCACTTTAGGTTCGTTCTGATTACACTTCTATGCGATATAAAGTGAGAAACTGAAAAAAAAATTATATTATTTATATTTTTTTCTGGCTAAAGTTTACATTTTAGACGTTTTCTAAAAATTAAATATATTTCTACAGTGGTACGGTGTATGCGTTGGGGGTTGGAATGGAGCTTGGAGGGCACTATGCGGTGCGGGGGCTCTTCAAACTCTTGCCGCTGCCACACTAAGTATGGCAGCAGCTAGGGGCCGTCGAGGGGCCCTCGCGGCTGGAGGAGCTGCAGCACATGCCTCTCTCCTCTTAGCCTTACTAAGGTGGAGGGCAGCGAGGAGTGATCTGGCACTACCGTCTGTTGCAGCCGCCGCGTGGGGAGCTTGTGCGGCTTTGTGGGATGTCTTACAGGTAATAGTTGACTTTACTTTAATATGAATATGTATTTATTTATTTATTTTTTCGCTTAAGAGTAATACGTTCCTTCCCTCTCACAAATTATCACATACATGCAAAAGTATTGATTATCACCAAATCTCTGCAAAACCTATAAAAATAAAATAAATATTATGTATAGACATCAGTGGCGAGGGGTGAAAATTTTAGTTAGGCAAGCCGGTAAATTAATTAAGTATATATAGGGAAGCCGGTATTTTTTAGGGAAGCCGATATATTTAGAGAAATCTTCTTTTTGGGGTCTCATTCTATCTTCTATTTTAAAAAGTTTAGGCAAGCCGTTGGGAATCGAGTTGTATGGACGCCTCGCCACTAATAGACATGCAGTTAGAAAAGTGAACTCTTATAATGATTTCTAGAGTGAGTTTTTTTTTTCCAAACGTTTCAATTTTTCCAAAATCTGTCCTAACCGATTGTCAATCAATTTTTTTTTCATTACATGTTACCGCAACATTATTTGGAGAAACGATTTTGATGATATATAATATAATCATATAGCATGTACTTATGATGTAGTCCCAATTAATTTTTATTATTTTCGAGTTATTTGTAATTATCGTTATTCGTATTCATAATAATATTACTTTATGTAACTTGAAATCGCTTTGTTTTGTTAAAATCATATTTATTATTCCATGTGGCAGTGGCTGGCGTGGGTCATAGTCATGCCACAGTCACAGTGCGGAGCAATAAACAATATTTTTTTTATTATAGGCAGGCATATGCGTAGGCGGCGGTGGCTGGCGCGGGCCATGGTCTGCCACACTATCAGTGCGCCACGCTGGCCTGGCCCTGGCCTGTGCGGCGCGCTCCTTTCTATGTGTACGTACACAACTAGCTATACTCGCTCTAAGCCTGGCCTCAGCGCTCGCGTCTCACGCCACGCTCGAGCTACGCGTACGCCGCGAACGACATCGCTCCTAGAAAGCGAAACCTGGCTTATTTTAGCCTGGCTTAGTTGAAATGAAAATACGAGACATAATAAACTGTTATACAAAAAAATTGTTGTGATTTTTATGAATGTAAACATGATTGTCGATTTTGGACTCGGTGTGTGGTAATTTAAGAATATTTCTAATATATTTAGTAAGTCTTGACCAAATGATTATTCAATTATTATGTCAAAAACTTTAGAAAACATACTTAATTGTAATTAATTGTTTATACTATTTACAAAAAATGTGTCAAAAATTATACTTACAATGCATATCTTTGCACATCTCTTTTTGTTTTACTATATATTAAAAATATAAAATTAAGCCAGATTTAGTTATTATGTCCTTTTTAAGAATGTGGTTTAAATTCTGATAAAAAAGTACACTTTTGTATTGAATTTCGATATGTGTGGAAAATACTTAAATACATACATACATACATACATAACTTCACGCTGTATCCCGCGTATAGGGAACCTAGTGTTAAGACACTCCGTTCCCCACTTTTCGCCGAATTGAGGCATTGCGTGCTGAGTGGTGGAACTCAACGCCGCGTTTTGCCTTGTTACCAAACCCAGGAAATGAAAAAATCCATTTCCTGAAGTGGGAATCGAACCCACAACCTGTTGCGTTTACAGTCGTGTTGTGCCTCTGCGCCACGACAGGCGTAACTTAAACAATTAAATCAAATGACAAAAAAAATAAGTATTATTCACACTGTTAGGATAAGAAAAACATTTCTAGAAAACGTATAAGCCTACGTTCAAATATTATACTTGAGAATATTTTAAAAAATCTTTGACTTTATCAAAGTCAAAGTCAAAGTCAAATAATTTTATTCAAAATAAGAAGTTACAAGCTTCATTTTTTGAACGTCAAATAATTTACCACCGGTTCACTAAATTTGATGCCTCAGACCGACTTTTATATTCGACAATGGTTTACAATTCTTTATTATTGTCAATGATACCTTTGAAACAGACTGGAGCGAGCATTTCATTCCCAAGGTGTGTTATCATTTATAAAATCACTAATTAGGTAATAACCTTTAAAACACAAACGTCTTTTTACAATTTTTTTAAATTGTAAAATGGAAAGTTCTCGGACGTTTTCTGGGATCCTATTGTAAAAGTATACACATTGTCCCATAAAAGAATTGCGGACTCGATGCAATCGAGTTACAGGCGCTGCAAGTTTCATTATTAATAAAAAGCATTCTTTCTTGCCAAACAATTGTTCATAGAAATAATCATAGTGTAGGAAAAATTTACAAAGAATTCTCTAAAGACATGCAAACAGCAAATAAGTATTAACAAGCGTATGAGACTTTCGACGTAGCTGGATAAGAACGTATGGCTTAGTGGTCAAAACAGGCCCGAGTGCTTAAACGATGACCTCGAGACGCGGGTTCGAATCTCGTTACGTTTTCTAATAATGTTTATCAATGTACTGGTTGTATTGTCAAGTACTGGTTGACTATTATATTAATTTAAAGAAATGTGTACAGCAGTGAAATTTATAGATAAGTAATTTAAAATGGACTTGAAAAAATTCTAACCTAATATTAAAATGAGATTAATTTAATTCTTACTTAGTTTTTAAATGTTTATTTCTATTTTCTTCATTTTATTTATTGTAAAAATTTTTTATGACTGTTTAGTAGAGATGCTATGAACAGTAATTCGGTTGAATATCGATTCGGTTATGATTTTGGCCGCTCAATATTCGATAAAAAAATCGATTATTTGATAAAATAATCACCGGGAATAAATCGTTGAAAATTACAAATATCTCGTTACTTATCGATCAAATACTTTATATTAAATTAAACTCAAAAAGTATGAGATCATCTTTTAAAGGCTCTGATAATAAGTCACAGCTTATATGACATTACAATGTCAAGTAATATCGATTTTTCTCCATTTCGTTAGAAACTAACTATTAAAAATAAATATATCGAAAAGCATACATGATGACTTTTGGAACGGTTTTAAAGAAATTATAACTGGTAATCGATACTCGAAATCGAATATTAAAAAAGTGTATTCAAAGTAGCCTAGTGTCAAGACACTCCGTTCTCATCTATCCGCCTGACTTCGAGACATCGCGTACATTGCGGAATTTAACGCCGCGTGTCTTACCAGAGCGTAGAAATGAAAATAATCTAAATATATTATAATTATTTCTCCGAGTGGAAATCGAATAATAGCCGAATATTCGTGGCATCTCGATTATCAAGTTCTTACTTCTTAAGTTTTCTAAATGTTTGAATGTTGGTTGTAATGGTAACAATTATGTATGGACGTGTATATTACTATTTATTTTACGTTAATGACATTCATGGATCAGGATCGGAGGTGATTCGCATTATTTAAAAATCGTGTTCAAAGATTTAAGGGCAAATTTCCAAAATAATTTTCTAGGACGTGAATTACTAGTACATTATTACAAAAACATGTTTTTTTTTTAATATTTTTTAGCTTTACGCTGTATAGAACGGTAGTCAGAGAGAACCAGAGAATTAAGTGTTGAGACACTCCGTTCTCTTTCTAACATTTCCATTCCCCACTTTCCGACGAATTGACGATAGCCCACGCTAGGAAAATGAAAATACTAAATATTATTAAATATTTTCATTTCCTGGAGTGGGAATTGAACCCACAACCTGTCACGTTTACAATCGCACGCTTGTGCTTCTTCGCCACGACCTCTAAAACTTAAGTAATAATAATATGTTTTTAAAGTAATATTCAAGATTTTTACTATCGAAATATCAATAAATGTAAATAATTTAAATTATAATGTAAGCTGTGAAATAAGGCTAAGCGTGGCGTTGAGTTCCGCCACTCAGCACGCAAGGCGTCTATTCTGCGGAAAGTGAAGTTGTAAGAGAACGGAGTGTCTTAACACTAGGTTCTCAGGTTCCTTCTGCCTACCCTTCTATATATCATGATGTATGCATGAAGTTAGTAAACTGTGGAACTCTCCACCCATTGTCTTTTATAAGAAACGATTTTTATATTTCATTGTATTAGAAACTTTTTTAAAAAATATAGTTACAGAAAATTCGTTTTTGACGGATATATTACGTTTAATTTAGTCAGTATCGAAAATCTGGCAGGAAATTGAAAACGGAGTGTCTCAACACTTTTTTCTCTGCTTAAAAATATATGTTTTGAACTCTTTACAATAGTCTGGTTATAAACAAAATATGTATATATATCCGGTAAAATATTATAATTTAATAAGTGTAATATTTAATAAAAAAAACATGGATGTGTACTTATGTACGTGAGAAGTTATGCTTCTTTGGCGTAACTTAGATTTTTTAATAAAACTCAAAAAATTTTGAGCTTCTCGCTGTGTCCAGCATATAGCAGGGTAGGCAGAGGGAACCTGAGAACCTAGTGTTAAGACATTCCGTTCTCTTTGAACAATTCCGTTCCCCACTCTCCATCGTGTTGAGGCATTGCGTGCTAAGAGGCGGAACTCAACGCCGCGTTTCACCTTTTAACCAGAGAGAGTTTTCATTTCCTGGAGTAGGAATTGAACCCACACCTGTCTCGTTTACAGTCGCACGCTTCACTGCGCCACGGCAGACCTTAGATCAATTTTAATTACATATAATAAAAACTACGATGTTGACTAGATTCATGGTGTCGGTTTTTCGTGACGGTGTGCTTACGATTTTTGCCTAAAGCGCCAAAAGAAGTATAACTTTAAAAATCATAGAATTTACGAATTGAAATATATCTTGGACCCTGCCTTCTTATAAATTACCGAGTTTCGTCAAAAATATCATGTACTTAATAAAATATATGTAAATATATACAACTTGTTAAACTATAGTATTTCAATGCTTAGACACTCTACAGGGTGTTATCTAAAGAGCTGTGAAAACGTATATTTATATCTGTTACCGTTATTTTTTACTATATCCAAAACTATTAGACAAGAGATCTGGCTTTAAATGCATTGATTGTCAGTTCGATACCATTTATTTTTTGTTCGATAGCATTTATTAAGGTTTACTTCGTTTTTTTTTTAAATGATAGTGTTAGCAAGGCGTGTGCCTTGAAAATTAAATCGTTTTTGATCGAACGTGTGGAACGGAAATCTTAATAGAACGGAGTGTCTTAACACTAGGTTCCAGTGGCAAGGGGTGAAAATTTTATCAAGGTAAGCCGGCATATTTAAGGAAGCCGGAAAACATAGAGGAAAACCGGTATACATGGACTAGACCTGGACGACGGCATAAGATGTAAATTTACCTTTTGTAAAATACAATAAAGTTGTTATTGTAATTTACAAAAGGTAAGCCGGTGGGAATCGTGTTATATGAACGCTTCGTCATTGCTAGGTTCTGAGGTTCCCTTTGCCTACACTGCAGTGGCGAGGGGTGAAAATTTTAGTTGGGCAAACCGATAATAAATATTTTTTTAGGGAAGCCGATAATTTAATAATAGTAATTTCACTACACAATTTTGGCGATGACCGTTTTTTTTTAGGTCTATAAGATGTCAGAGCTTGGTTTTTTGCAATTTTATGCCCAATATTTTCCTTGGCGACCTTTTTTTAGCTCTCACACCTTGTTTG
This sequence comes from Philaethria dido, assembly GCA_033558755.1. NCBI lineage: Eukaryota > Metazoa > Arthropoda > Insecta > Lepidoptera > Nymphalidae > Philaethria > Philaethria dido. The sequence continues at coordinate 12,611 of JAKGSA010002824.1, forward strand.
ACTTTGTTTTTCGAGCTCCACATTTTACTGGAGGGTTTTTTTTAGGTCTCATACTTGTACTTTGAAAAGTTAGGCAAGCCGGTGAAAATCGCCACTGCTACCCTGCTATATGCGGAATACAGTGTGAAGTTAAATATATATATATATATATATATATATATACATATCGTTTTGGAATAGTAAGAAAAAACGAACCCTAGACGTAAAAGCTCTAGTCGATTGATGTTCTAGTCACAATTTAATATAATTTTGTATTTTTAAGTGTAATTTTCTGGAAAAATTTTATGTCATACGTGTATTAAATGAAATGTTTATAATAAAGATTGTTATAATTATATTTTTTTTTCATTCATACCTTTGATGCGTAAAATATGAGTTGTCTTGGCAACA
>JAKGSA010002825.1:0-12989 GCA_033558755.1 Philaethria dido
CGCTTGTGCCTTGGAACTTCTTGATTACTGCTAATGATGTGAGTATAATGTATATATATTTTCTTAAAATAAATAGTTACAAATAATTAAAAATTAATTTGTTAAATTAAATAATTTTTGTAATAAAATATTTTATTTATTTAATATTCGTGCTATTTTTTCTTAATTAGCGCAAATATTTGTAAGTGTTTAAATTGAAAGTAATTAGTAATGGAATGTTACTATTGTTTCAATTCAACAAATAATCTATTATAATTACTCTACTTAAAAAATATAGGTCATTGATTGAATATGATAAGAGTTTATATCTTTAACGTTTTTTTAAAAATGATTAAATTTTACATAAAATTTAAAATTTATTTAATTAAAATTATATCATGTATATAATTTTAATAAACATACACGCATTCGTCAATTCCTAAATTATTCCAGTGAAACAATTATTAATTGTATATATTATTCAAAAATTGATACTGATAGAGTTTTGAAGAGATATGTATCTCAATTGTATCATGATTCAGAGATAAATTATAAGAATATTCTTTTTATTTTATTTTATTATAGGTTTCATGAAAAATGTTATTACAGTAATTATTATTATTACCAGCCTACAGACTTTAGGCCTATAATGAGTCATATGTAAATATCATGTACTCTTTATATAAAAGCATTATCAATTTATTTTGTTACAATTAAATATCAGTGGACAATATTTTAAAATAAATTCCCTAAAATAAAACTTTATATTTTTTAGGCGCAAACATGAATTATTAATTTTTTTTTATCAGTCTTTCATTAGTCATATGTTATCATTGTTTTAGTACTGGATGTACAAATTCCGTGATGTTTCAAATGTCACAGTGTATGTGCGGAAGACACAATTCCAAGCTGAATTCACATCCTACCTCAATGTTGCGACAGCTATACCCAACTTGATATTTTTAGTTTTAAACTCTCTTTATGGACATTTGTAAGTATATTATTTATTTATTTTAGGCAGCTTCACACTTTTTCCTGCATAGTAAGGTGGATGGGGAGAACCTAGTGTTAAGATTCTCTGTTCTCTGGTTTGAGCACTGATTTGAGACATTTTGGTTGAGTGGGAGAAGTTAATATCACACTTTGTCTTGTCAGAGCAGAGGCAACAAAACTAATTTACATATAATTATACCTTCATGTCAGGATTGATCCCACAAAATGCAGTTTTCAGTCAGTTGCTGTCCCACTGTGCTACAATGGCCTTATTTTAGTACACACTATGTCAGGAATACATTGATATTAAAATTTATTTTAAATATGTTTTTATACAATTGATTTTGTAAATACTTTTATATATTTAACACTTGAAAATGTTAACTTACTAAATTTGTAGTTAAAAAAATAACCTTCTAATATAATTTAAACTTATTGAAGGTCAAAAAACGAGACTATTGTTCATTATTGATTATAATCTATTCATTTAATTTTATCTTACTAATATTATAAATGCAAAAGCTTGTGAATATGAATGTATGATGTTACTTTATCATCACAAAAACTATTGAATGAATCAAGATGAAACTTCATAGCAATATAGTTTACAAATCAAAATAATTCATAGATTTATAAAGTTATTGTATTACTTGGCTTTAAACCAGTAATAAATATTAATTATTATTGTATAATTGCATTAAAATTAGGTTCATTCGAACTACTAGTAATTACTACTAATATACTAGTAATATAATTTCGTCATCCAGACCAGACATATTTCTGTACTCTAGAAGCCTAAAACGAGTAGTACTGGTAGAACTTACAGTTCCGTGTGAAACAAACATTCCTAAAGACCATCATTTTAAGATCAATAAGTATTACGAACTTACCAAGGAACTGACCAGGTTTAGAGTTTATTTGTACGCGGTAGAGGTAGGCGCGAGAGGTATAACAGCGAAATCTCTCTATAATCTATTATAAGATCTCGGCTTGTCTAGAACTATTATCAGTTCATTGCCGCAAAGGCGGCATTAGTAGGATTTTTTTAAATTTGGTTAGGTAGAGAGAGGAGTGCGGATAGTGGAGGTGAACGTTAATGCGCACTTTAAAGGGGCCCCTTAAACCTACACGTTGGGTCGTAATTCCCAGGCACTCTTGAAACTCCTCTCCCTGTAACGCGATGGGCACGCACGGTGAATCCATGGTGCGCTAAGGTTAAAGTTTCTTCTCTTCTCTAATTTGTAGATTAAAATTCTGGTGCATTCAAAATACTGTAATATTGACTTTAAAGATGAATGTATTAAATGAATAATTAATTTTCTGCTTTAAGACAAAATGCGACGTTGAGTTACGTCTTTCAATATATAATGTGAGGAGAACTAAGTGTCTTGACACTATGTTCTCTAACTATGTGGAGCTGCTTGTATTTTTGTTTTTTTTATTAAGAATATTATATTCTTTTTTATATTTTAAACTATTATTACAATTTTAGGGTATCAGTCAAAAGCCGACTTCAAGGATCTCTAGTAGTAGTAACAATATGTTTTCTAGTGACAACTGCTTTTGTTCAAGTGGACACAGATAAATGGCAGAATACCTTCTTCATTATAACTATGGCAAGCGTAGTTATTATGACTGGTAAGTTTTATTAAATATTTTATAGACTTTATTGTTATTTCGGTGCTAAGGGGTTCGGTTTATGTCAAATATGTGTTTATCGTTGAGGCTTCTTGTGACGCAAAGGCACAAGCTTCACGCTGTATCCCGAATATAGCAGGGTAGACAAACGGAACCAGGGAACCTAGTGTTAAGACACTCCGTTCTCATTTAACGTTTCTGTTCCCCACTTTCCGCCTAATTGAGCTACTGCGTGCTGAGCGGCTGAACTTAACGCCGCGCTTGCCTTGTTACCAGTGCGAGGAGATGAAATTACTACATATTAAATTATTATTTTAATTCCTGGAGTGGGAATCGAACCCACAACCTGTCGCGTTTACAGTCGCACGCTTGTGCCTCTGCGCCACGACAAGCGTTAATACATGTATTTCTATAAAATAGTACGGTTTGTTTGATTGATTTGCATTTTTCCTTGTTATTCTATTCATTTGTATGGATTATGTAATCACTGTATTCATATTATAGAGTTATAGAACTATTGTTATCAGTAAATTTAGTTTTTCAGCGGAATATAATATATGCGTTTGTAATAAAGAAATATATTTTTAAACGGTAAAAATATTTAAAAAAGTACAATTACAATAATACCAATTTGCTTTCAATTATATACATATAAAACAATAATAAAAATATTAAATTACTATACTAATATAGGAGATAGAAATTAACGAGTTTATATATGAATTTCAACTCTCATGGTCACATACATAAGAATAAGTTTGTTCGACAGGATATTTACCATGTATTGTTTTTATTTTGGACTCCCGATATTTCGATGCTGTTGCAAGCACCATGATCACGGGTAAACTGGAGATACTGCGAAGCCGACGGTAGTTAAGAGCAGACATATCGGTCTACCCTCTTTCGCACTCTTTTATTACGCGTCGTCGTACCACCATTAATGTTCGCATTCTCACCGTAAACTCGATCGCGACACACTATGCTCACTGTATCCACTCGCGTATTTCTATTGGTCACTGGTTTGTTGTTTTTACATAGGCGAACCACTGGATGCCATATATATATGAACCATACACTTGACAGTTGAAACCCATCTTCACGGTTGAAGTTCTTGACTTTTTTAATTTCAATTGCTTCCCTGACTAATCGTGGTATGTAGTGGCGTTCTGTCGAAAGTATTTGCAATCGTCCGTTTGGTTCGCCCTATATAGGAGCTCCCACAGCTGCAATCAACTTTATAAACGCCTGGTTTTTCCAATGGAAAGCTGTCTTTAGGGGACCGTAAATACTGTGACAGCTTTTTGAAAGGAGTGAAGATAGTTTTAATTGAGTACTTTTGTAGCATATTCGAGATCTTATCTGTCACTCCTTTAATATAGGGCAGGTAAGCAGGATGTCGTTCTACCCTATAGTCCAGGCGCTTATTAATTGTGGTAGGTGGTCGGATCTGCCCCTTATAACCGTTTCTCTGCAGCACATCGCTTAATGTTGCCACTCGAACACCTATCTTCACATCAAGGAATGCAATGTTTTTACAATTTTAAACATACTACGCTTACGAACCGCGCATATGCCTTATGTGACGAGGAACACTTGAATAAGGAATTAACACACATAAGCGATAGTAGTTAGTAGTGTGTGTAATATTTATTTTATTAATTTAATGTAGATTAAAGCATTATTATGAAAAATATTGGCTTTTGACTTTTCTTACTTTAACTTTGCCAAATTTCATACTTCTCAGTTCTCAAATGTTCCATGAAAATGAGTAAAGTTTCACGTATTAATATTTTTTTCTTATCATTTGAAACTTTATAGTATAACATTATATTAATATTATTATTATTTTATTGAGATGATAATTCAAATTTATTTATTATTTTTTACGTCTTTAAACGACATCAACGACTTTCTCTGGTTTCCTTTGTTTAGGCAAAAGCCTTCTCCAAACGTTTGCATTTTAATTAAAGCCTTTTCATCTTAAATTACTAGATACTGAATTATAGTTAGTATACTCGTACAATGTTTCAACAGTTTTCTTCGCGTTTATTTTTTATAGTTTTCCCTATTTATTGCATATGGGTAGATAATAAGTTTAAAAAATTAAATATAAATCCGTACCAAGCATGAACAGATAGATAAGTAGACTTTCACATACATTTATTAAATATCAAGTGTTTTTTTTTATTTATACTATGAATAAATGATTAAAGCAAAAAATTCTAGAATTCTATTCATATCAAACACCTTTAGGCACAAAGTATTTAAATAACGTGAACACAATGTATGCTCCGGAAAATATATACGTTGAATTTATCAACTTATTTACATAATTCAACTTATACGTATATTACCATTTAAATTGCGTTCTCGAAGCGTTGAGTTCCGCCTCAGCACGCAATACTTCAATTTGGCGGAAAGTAGGGAACGGAAATGCTTAAAGAGAACGGAGTGTCTTAACACTAGGTTCTGGTTCTCTGTCTACCCTGCTATATGCGGGATACAGCGTGAAGTTAAAAAAAGAGGATTATTATAGCTTTAGGTATAATACGTCTTAATTAAAAAAGATCATATTTATTTATAGATCATACTTAATGCGACATTTATAACTTGACGTCGAAACCTATATTAAAACGTGTCCGCAACTTTTTTCTTTTTGCTTAAAGGTTTTTTACATACTTATGTATTGTTTATATTGATATCACTGGCTAAATTACTAGCGTTCCCTTCGCCGCGTTAACAACGCGTTGCCCAGTAACGTATATGTCACTTTATATAAACAAGCCATGGTAGTGTGTGTAACATTTATTTTATCAATTTAATATACTTTTATGTATGATTTTAATAAGATATTATCATTGTGCACTCCGCTATATAAACTATAAGTGTGCCAAATTTCATGCTCCTCCATCCACGTAATTTTCGTGAAAAGGAGTATGTACAAAAGTTTTTGCTTCGCGTATTAATATATAGATATATACTAACATAGATAAATTATAAGGAAAAATAAAAATATTTGTTGATTTATCCGTCCGTTGTAAAAAAAATATATGAATGGCAGTAGCGAAGAGTGAAAATTTTTATAAAGATAAACCGGTATATATAGTGAAGCCGGTAGGGAATATATATAGGTCTGACCTGGTCGATGGCATAGGAGATTAAGTTTCAGTCGAGCTTGTTCTTTTGCAATCCCAAATTTTTCTTTTATGTTTTTTTGGCACCTAAATTTTTATTAAGCCTGTTTGTTTTGCAATCTCACTCCCAAATTTGTTTTAGCGTCCTGTGTTTTGGCGTCCCTAATCTGTGAGTAAATCCGTCACTAATTTATTGAGTATATGGGCGCGTGTTTATTAATGCAAATTTTGAACTTATGTTTCTATTTTACAGCATAGGCGAGTGGTTCTAGGTTCGATTCCAACTCAGGGATATTATTATATTTAAAATTGTATATAAAAGGCAGCTTCACGCTTTTCCTCGTAATTCTTATTGACAGAGAAAACCTAATGTGACTAGACTTTGTGTGTTAAGTTTGCGGAATTCAATGCTGCGCTTTGTCTCACTAAAGCTGAAAACTTTTTTTTTATAAATATAATGGTACTTCAAGGTTAAGCGCGGCGTTGAGTTCCGCCACTCAGCACGCAATGCCTCAATCCTGCGGAATGTGGGGAACGGAGTGTCTTAACACTAGGTTCTCAGGTTCTCTCTGCTTACCTTGTTATATGATGGATACAGAGTGAAGCTAATTGTACTTCTAAGTAGAAATTGAATCTATAACCAATGCGGTTGCAGTTCCACTGCGCCATGATGGCCTTAAACATACATACTTTTATTACGTACTAAATGCTAATTAATTGACCTTTTCCCTTTCGATAAGTTATCAGAGAACAAAATTATTATATAATTGTCATTTATTTACAAGTACTTATTAATAACAAAGAAATTTTGTATGGAAGAATGCATAAATCAGTCATAAAAATTAATTGTCTCTTTTTCGCGTAAAATATGCGTTGTCATAGCAACGTATATGTCACTTTATACAAAAGTGTATGTCAAAGACTTGGTGGAGTGCGTAACATTTATTTTATTAATTATTATTTTATTTTATTAATGTATTTCTAACGCATTATTATAAATGATATTTTTTTGCACTTCTTCTTAATATAAACTTTATATAAAAAATATATAAATCAACTCAGTATGAGTCAGATTTGTACCGCGGGTTCCGTACTAACTTTTACATACATATGTAAATATATCGTTCATCTGTAAGGAGTTTTAAAGATTTCTCTTAAAATATACGGTTTTAGCATTCCGTAACTGGCACAAGGCATTGTTTCTTGCCAATGTTTAAGATAGGTGAATGGGGAATACCTTTGATATTCATACATGTTCCGGAATAATTAAGATTTTCATAGAATTAGAAAACCGTCAAATAAAATGCACGAAAAATTAACATAATTACGAATAACTCAAAAACTAGTCGTCAGATTTTATTTATATATAAGTGGGACCATGTCAGAAGAACTCGCACTTGTTTAAAAAAAAGAATAATTAAAATTAATTCCCTCAGTAAAAGTTATGCGGTAACACAAATGAAAAAAATACAGTCGAATTGAGAGTCTCCTCTTTTTCTTGAAGTCGGTTAAGAATAGGTTTTAACAGGTGGACAGACAGACATAACAAAGTGATCTAAATTAAGATACCATTTTTTTCTTTTAAAGTACATACATGCACCAGCTTCCGCTATATCCGTATATAGTAGGCTGGGCAGGAGGGAACCTAGTGTTAAACTCCGTTCCCCACTTTCCGCCAGGTGAGGCATTGCGTGCTGAGTGGGGCTTCCAACGCCGCGCTGTGCCTTGTTACCAAACCCAGAAATGAAAATTTCCATGTCCTGGAGTGAGGAATCCAGACCCACAAGCCTGTCAGCGTTTACAGTCGCACGCTTGTGCCTCTGCCCTTCTAACAAGGCAGTCTTTTAAGTATAGAACCCTAAAAATAATAAATTCATATAAATATGCTAATTTAAAGGATTACAAATGAGATAAAGAATGACTTGAGATAATCTGTTTTATAAGTAATCTGGTATAATTTTAGTAGTAGGTAGAAAATAATAAGGCATCTAAAGTTTTATTATATTTCATTGACCTTGCTTTTAGGAACAATATAAAATAAACTATCGCTTTTTGGCTTCACACTGTATCCCGCACATAGCAGGGTAGGCAGAGGCAACCAGAGAACTTAGTGTTGAGACACTCCGTTCTCGCTTTTAACATTCCTCTTTGCCACTTTCCGCCCAGGTCATTGAGGCATTGCGTGCTTGTTACCAGAGAGAGGAAATGAAAATGCTAAATATTATTTAATATTTTCATTGAGAGTGGGAATTAAACCCACGACCTGTCGCGTTTACAGTCACACGCTTCTGTTTCTACGTCACGACAGGCCTCAGTCAATTTACCTTTAAAAAAAAAGTACTATTTAAGTTTCACTTTGTTTGTTTATGAAAATAGTTTTTGTATAAGTAATAATTTTTTGTTGTAACTAAAAATATATCTTTAAAAAGTATGTTTTTCGTTGGCGTGGTCGTCCTGGCATCTCAAGGGCATTGGGTCCATTGGATCCGGACGATGAAAAAGCTAATAAAAGCCTGCGCTAAAAATAAAAGCGACTTGCGACTGTAAACGCGACAGGTTGTGGGTTCGATTCCCTCTCCAGAAATATAAACGCGTTTAGTATTTTCATTTTCCTGGGTTTGAGTAGCTAAGACAAAAAACTGGCAGAGTTCCGCCCGCAACACGCAATGCCTCAATTGGCAGAAAGTATGTTAAAGAGAATGGAGTGTCTTAACGCTAGATTCTCTGGTTTCCCTCTGCCTGCCCGCTATATGCGAATACAGCGTGAGGATAAAAAACAACAAATTTAATCGAGTCGCCTTTTGCGCTTTTCATATAAATACTTCTTTTTTATTAATTTTAATTGTGGTTCATTAAAAGTAAATAGCATCGAAGGCAATTAAAACGTATGATAATTGCCTTAAGCATAAAAGATATACTCTTATATATATGTGTAAATCTTTATGACTATTATATGCGATATTAAAGTAAATACTGCATAATAGTGATAGGTTGAAAAGTGCACTTCTTTTTGCTTCGCCTGTATCCCGCATATAGCAGGGTAGGCAGATGGAGCCTGAGAACCTCTTTGTTAAGCCACTCCGTTCTTCACTTTCCACCGATTTGAGGCATTGCGTGCTGAGTGATGGAACTCAACGCCGCGCTTTTGCCTTGCTACCAAACATAGGAAATGAAAATAATAAACTTTTACATTTCCTAGGCGGAATCCATCCACTATCTGTCGGATTCACGCTTGTCTCTACGCCACGATAGGCCTCACTGGCACTATTGCTTTACATATAAATCAAAGCCATATAAAATGTGCGATAATATATTTTCCTAAAGCCGTCTGATAAGCGTGGCACTGCACACTTGCAATCTGACCCCTTATGCAAAACTTTTGCAGGTCTAATGTAAGGTCAAACGGATTATATCTATCGTAAAACGTGAATTTACTATTTTATGTCTATGTTTTGCTTTTAACATAATGCTTGCATAAAGGAATTTACATACATGCATACATAGCTTCACGCTGTATCCCGCATATGGCAGGGTAGGCAGAGGGAACCTAGTGTTAGACACTCCGTTCTCCGCATATAGCAGGAGTAGGCAGAGGGAACCTGGTGTTAAAAACACTCCGTTCTCCACTTATCCACTGAATTGAGGCATTGCGTGCTGGATACTGGCCAGACCACAACGCCGCGCTTAGCTTGTTACCAAACCCAAGAAATGAAAAATTCCATTTCATTGTGGGAATCGAACTCACAACCTGACGCTACAGTCGCACACTTGTGCCTCTGTGCTACGGCGATAGATTTTGACCGATTCTATATAAGGGGAAGGTTTCAATTCGTTTATATTCTGTTTTTATACTTTTTATTCTAATTTTATACTGATTATCTATATTATTGCGTATAGAAAAAAACTTTTGAACCCTCTTTTTAACAGACTTCAATTCCGAACTAAATTTAGTTAAAACTTAACGAAGTAGTTTATGAGTTATTTGTAATAATTTAACTTTTTAGTGTATTTATTTTGAAGCCGGTTCTCTTTTTTGTTAAAATATTAGATTTATGTAACCATACACGTTTTACCATAGGCGTCAATAGTCTCTTATAAAATAGAGATAATGTGCGTGATATTGCATAAATTATCTTAATTACTTGATAAAACAGCTCAATAATAGCGTATATATAAACTATGGAACTATATGTATGTTCACTTTAATATCCACATGTCATACTCTGGCTGTTTTACTTGTTTTTGTGTTTTTTTTTTTTTATTTTGGTACCCCACATGCAGCCGATTCACGATAGTTTTGTGGGTTCGAACTCCACACGTGGGATTTTTATTAAAGGTATTTTAACGCCTGTAGTGGCGCAGAGGCACAAGCGTGCAACTGTAAATGCGATAGGTTTGTGGGTTCGATTCCCACTCTGAGAAATGTAAATGTTTTTACTCCAGGAAATGTAAGTGTTTTAGTATTTCTTTTCTAGATTTGGTAACAAGGCAAAGCGCGGCGTTTGGATTCCGCCACTCAGCGCGCAATGCCTCTATTCGGCGGAAGGTGGGAAACGGAATGTCTTAACACTAGTTGCTCAGGTTCCCTCTGCATACCCTGCGGGATCCCAGCGTGAAGCAAAAAAACTGAGAAAATGAAATAGACTTAAATAGAAACTAGAACTTAAGAAGTATATATAACCTTATATATATATATATATATAAATTTAATTTGTAATATTATAGCCATATTTTCTATTTCAGCTGCAAGCGCAGTATTCATCGGCGGCCTCGTAGGTATAGCGAGCAGATTCTCAAAGGAATACATGGCAGCTGTAATTAGTGGTCAATCTCTAGGCGGAATCATAGCAGCGATCGCTCAAATAATATCACTTGCATTTAAAATATCTCCCTTACACAGCGCTTTAATATACTTTTGTATAGCCGACATAATGGTTGTTCTGCAATCCTAGCTTCATATATATTTTTGTACAAAATTGATTTTTTCACCTACCACATACTAAGGGGTAGTGGTATGGCAACTAATCGACACAGAGAGGTATCCATGGTGTTGATTTTTGAAGAATATGGGTCTACGGCGTTCAGTATTTTCGCTGTGTTCGGCATTTCTATGGCTGTGTACCCGGCTGTGACGGTTTTGGTCGAATCGCACCCTATTACGTCAGGCACTGATTGGAATAGTAAGTATTTTGGATGATTTACCTTAAAATAACATGGTCGAGATTCCAAAACTTATTGTTCGAATCCTCGTAAAAGTTTTGGGGTACATTAAGTGTGTTAAAAATAGTATACGGTAGGTTTTGATTTCCCTGCTCTGGTTACATAAAGTGCGGCGTTGAGTTCCGCTGCTTAAAATTGTATGTTTTTAAAAATATGCAGAAAGTTTAGAGAACGGAGTGTTTTAATACTAGTTTCTCTTTGTTTATTTCGCCATACAAAAATAATAAAAAAGATCCTAAATTTTAGTTTTTCTATCTGTTATATTCTATTTTCCTTATTAAGTTTAAATTATTTCTTTAACAGTCGAAGTATATTATGTCGCTTGGTTCTGTAAACAATTTTCTTAGAAACAAAGTGATTCATACACGTGATGTCATTATATAATGAAATGACAGTTTGACACGTGAATCGTGATGCATTATTTTTTTAATAATATTATTTATTTATATTAGATATTTATTATATATTTATATAAGAAGCCATCGTGGCTTAGTGGGGGAGTGTCTGACTTTAAATGCGATGGTTCGGTTCGATTCTCACTCGTAGAATAATTATATTTAAAATATTTTCATTTCCCTGTTCTAGTAAGACAAGGCGTGGCGAGTTCACTCGCTCAATACGTAATGTTTATGTTTGGGCGGAAAGTGGAGAAAGGAGTGTATTAGCACTAGGTTCTCTTTGGCTACTCTGATATGCGGAATAAAAAAAAATTAAAAAGAACCTTGGGGTAACGCAAATTGGTAAAAAACTCTACAAAGATGCTAACAACAAATATATTTTTTTACATGCGTATGAGAAATTTGATATAATTTTTTATTGGTCAGTTTTTAAAAGAAGCTACATTCAATTTTTATACATTTTTATTCGGGTAAAACCCATTATATACAATATTATTTGTTTTCAGAAATATTTTTTGTACCAGTCGTCAATTATTTAATATTCAATTGTGGTGACTACGCGGGAAGACTTGTCGCTGGATTTTTGTTACGGGTAAGTATTTTTATTTAAATAATTAAACCAAAAACATTTCTATAAACGCCTGTCGTGGTACAGAGGCACAATCGTGCGACTGTAAACACGACAGTTTATGGGTTCGATTCCCACTCCAGAAAATATAAAACACTCAGCCTTAACAACTCAGTGTCCGCCACTCAGCACGCAATGCCTCAATTCGACGGAAAGTGGGGAACGGAGTGTCTTAACACTAGGTTTTCAGGTTCTCTCTGCCTACCCTGCTGTATACGGAGTGAAACTTAAAAAAATAACCAATGTGCTCAGGATCTTTGATATTTCGTTATTAGCTATAGGTGAAACTACAACATGCAAGAAGAGACTTATAAAAAGTTTTTATTGCCACATTTATATAAAAGATATTTAATTATTAATTTAGTTTTTTCCCATTAGCCAAATAACCAGTGGATAATAGCTGGTGCGAGTGTGCTCAGGATCTTCGGTATTCCCATGCTGATGTTGTGCAATGCTCAACCTCGGAAACACTTGCCGGTCATATTCTTATGGGACTACGAATATATCATGATTATGATAGTCTTCGCGTTCACTAATGGATACCTTACTAATATTGTCATGATTAATTCTACTAGGTGAGTTTTTTGGTATATATTTAAATATGTATATATAACTTATTGATGTGGTTTAATAAGTAATTACTTACTAATAGGTAATCACTTTGAAAGACATAAAGATATATTTAGAAAACTTATAAAAATTTGAACGCAGCGGGACCCGAATCCGCGTCTCTTGGAAACCGTCCAAGCGCTCTAACCACTAAGCCATGCGTTCATCCCAAGTGTGGGATTAACACTTTATAATTTCAAAAATAACATAAAGATGCCAGAATTGTCAATCCTATCTCCCTGTGAGGGGACGGGGTTAGAATACAATTCCCCTCCGCCGCTGGGTAGCGTCCCGTAAGAGGCGGGTATCCCAGTAGTTTGGTGGTAGGAGGTTCGTCCTCCGTCTGGCTCGCGACTACTATCATGTCAAAGACGAACCGCCAAATATCTT
>JAKGSA010002826.1:0-12977 GCA_033558755.1 Philaethria dido
TTCTTAAAAATACAAAGTCACCTTACTTTTTGAACACACCTCGTAGTTGTATAAGTTTTTTTTTTTTTTTTAACTTCACGGGATACATCCCGCATATAGCGAGGTGGACAGAGGGAACCAGAGAACCTAGTGTTAAGACACTCCATTCTCTTTTAACAATTCCGTTCCCCACTTTCCGTCGTATTGAGGCATTGCGGGTTGAGTGGCGGAACTCAACGCCGCACTTTGCCTTCTTACCAAACCCAAGAAATGAAAATACTAAATTCTACATTTCCTGGAGTGGGAATCGAACCCACAACCTGTCGCGTTTACAGTCGCACGCTCGTGCCTCTGCGCCACGACAGGCGTCGTGTATAAGTTATAGCCTATAGAAAATATATATAAAGCATTAATTTGCAAAAAAGTATATAAACAATAAAAAATTACCTGGCATTCTTTTTACAATGTCCAAGAACAGTCTCCATGTTATCTGATGATACTTCAGCAGTTAAATGAAGGGTGTTCCTGTCTTCCTCATCCATGATGAGGAGATCAGCTTCATGCTGAAGAAGAATGGCTGTACACATTGGTTTGTCATGCTGTATTGCTATTTGTAGAGCCGTCTGTAAAGAAGTTATTACTGGTAACTAAAAAACGCCTGTCGTGGCGCTGAGGCACGAGCGTGCGACTGTAAGCGCGACAGGTTGTGGGTTCGATTCCAACTCCAGGAAATGTAAAAGTTTAGTATTTTCATTTCCTGGGTTTGGTAAGAAGACAAAGTGCGGTGTCGAGTTCCTCCACTCAGCACGCAATGCCTCGGTCCGGCGGAAAGTGGGCAACGGAAATGTTGAAAGAGAACGGAGTGTCTTAACACTAGATTATTTTCACTAGGTTATTTGTGTCACTAACTCTGCCTATTTTTAATTGATTTAGGAAGAGGCTCTCAAATCGACTGTATGTTTTGTGAAAGGAGGTGAAGTACATTGATAGTCATAGCTATTTTTCAAGTTTTATTTTTTTTATAAGTTGGAAAAAAAAAGTTTAAAGGAAACTCGGGTATACTTCTCAAGAGACACAAGTAACCTTTTAGAGAGCCGCATGTGGCTCGCGAGCCGTGGTTTGACCACCACTGATCTACTAAGACCTCGGGGAAATACCTTATTACCCTGAAGTGGGTTTCCTGAATTTATGTCAGTAGAGGATAATATATTATCGTATATATTTATTATATGTATTTTTCTGGTTTGATAACAGTTACAAATATAAGGCAATGAAAACGCGAAAAGGTGATATAACATAAAATTACAATTTCGACAAAATAAAATTTAAAACAATATTAGTATAACATCTTTTTTGTAATTAAAATTAATTTTCCTGTCAGAAGCACAAGCGTGCAACTCTAAACGCGTAAAGTTATCGGTTCGATTCCCATTCCAGGAAATATAAAAGTTTAGTGTCCTAGGTTTGGTAACAAAGCAAAGCCCGGCGTTGAGTTCCGCCACATAGCACACAATGTCTTAACACTAGGTTCTCAGGTTCCCTCCGCCCTGCTATATCCAGGATATAACGTGAAGCTAAAAAAATAATAATTTTCTTTCTTTAAAAAGGCCATCGTATCGTAGAGAGACAGGGTAATGTTAAAGCAATTGTGGATTCGATTCCCAATCCGATCAGATAATTAAAATTTTAACAGAAAAGAAAAACAATTCTAATAACATACCAGTAAAAAGTTATACTAACACACATAAAAAATAGCCTAAAAAAGGCCTATCGTGGTACAGAGGCACAAGCGTGCGACTGTAAACGCGACAGGTTGTGGGTTCTATTCCCACTTCAGGAAATGAAAAAGTTTAGTATTTTCATTTCCTGGGTTTGGTAACAAGGCAAAGCGCAGCGTCGAGTTCCGCCACTCGGCACGCAATGCCTTAATTCGGCAGAAAATGGGGAACGGAGTGTTTTAGCACTAGGTTCTCAGGTTCCGTCTGCCTACCCTACTATATGCGGGATACA
The DNA here is from genome assembly GCA_033558755.1 of Philaethria dido. Lineage (NCBI taxonomy): Eukaryota > Metazoa > Arthropoda > Insecta > Lepidoptera > Nymphalidae > Philaethria > Philaethria dido. The sequence continues at coordinate 1,990 of JAKGSA010002826.1, forward strand.
GCGTGAAGCTAAAAAAAATATATTAAAAAAAAATTGTCGAATTGAAAACCTCCTTTTGTGGAAATCGGTTAAAAAATGTAAACGCATTTTGAGTTATTAAACTATTAACACCTGGTATTAATAACGAAATGATGATACATGAAATATTCAAAGAATCCATTGCAACATAAAATATTTATATAGTTTGAATAATTACTTAGAGAATGTTATTCTTACATACATACAAAAATATTTCTGGGATTCCCCTAGAACATAGAATGGAATTCTTATTTATATAATCGTTATATATCATGAAAACCGAGGCCTGTCGTGGCGCGTCACGCTGTATCCCGCACATAGCAGGGTAGGCAGAGGGAACCTGAGAACCTAGTGTTGAGACACTCCGTTCTCTTGTAACATTTCCGTTCCCCACTTTCCGCCGAATTGAGGCATTACGTGCCGAGTGGCGGAACACAACGCCACGTCTCGCCTCGTTACCAGAGCGAATAATACAAAATATTATTTAATATTTTCATTTCCTGCCGCGGAAATTGAACCCACAACCTATCGCGTTTCACACGACAGGTAAAAAGTAAAATTATTACGAATAACTCAAAAACTACTCTTCGGATGTCTGGTAACAAGGCAAGCACGGCGTTGAGTTGCGCCACTCAGCACGCAATGCCTCAATACGGCAGAAAGTAGGCAACGTAAATGTTAACAGACCAGAGTGTCTTAACACTAGGTTCTCAGGTTTTCTCTACCTACCCTGCTATATACAGTGTGAAGATAAAAAAAACGATATTAAATTACACGCATTAAAAAGTTTTAAATACGAAATTATGTTACGAATAACTCAAAAACTACTCGTCAGATCTTAACTAAAATTAAATGGGACCACATCAGAAGTGGATTCTTAATATCAATTAATCAAATTCCAAATGCTTTATGTTGCAATCGATTCTTTGAATGTTTTATGTATCATCATTACGTCATCAGTATTACGTCATTAAATCACTCATTAAATAACTAGACGTCAATAAGTTGACAAGGCAAGTTTTTCGGAATAATCTATATATTAATGTGTGAAACAAAAACCTTGTATCCCTTTTTACGAAAACTACGCGGACGGAGGAGCACAAACTTGGCACATTTGTCCTTACCAATATTATAAATGCGAAAGTAACTCTGTCTGTCTGTTTCTCTTTCACGCCTAAACCACTGAACCGATTTTGATGCAATTCGGTATGAAGATAGAACTGAACTTGGGAAAAGGACATAGGATACTTTTTATCGCGAAAAAAAGAGTACAAATAAACGAGGTTGAAATAAGGGATGAAGTTCCTTATTGTCAAACATAAAATCATGTAAAATTGTTCAACTGTTTACAACTCTCGACTATAAACCACTTAATCAATTTTGACTAATAGTCTAGACCTTGGGAAAGACTATTTGTCCTCACTTTGCAATGTGCGCGCGATATAACCGAATTCCGCGCTGGCGAAGCCGCGGGCGGATAGCTATTAGTTTATATAGCGAAGAAATGGAGATAATTACAGAGATTCAATTTTAATGTCTATTTAAAATATTGCATAATATTTTTTTATATTGATGAAATAAATGTACACACACTACCATGGTGTGACATCCATGTTTATATATTGACATATTCGTTGCTAAGCAACGCGTTGTTTACGCATCAACGCGGACAATAGTTTTTTTTTTAATCAAAATTCACTTCTTACATAATATTTTGTAATATTATATAAATTTTAAGTAAATAAATAAACGCATAGTGGAATAATCAGAAAGGACCTAGTGTAGGCACTCCGTTCTCTCATCAGTGGCGAGGCGTTCATACAACACGGTTCCCACCGACTTGCCTTAATTTTAAAATACAAGTATGAGACCTAAAAAAAAAAGGGTCGCCCGAAAAATATGGACCTTAAATTGTAATTGAGTTTACAAAATAACAAGGTCAAGAAACGTGGGAGAGCTAAAAAAAAGGTCGTCAGTAAAATTGGGTATAAAATGTGCAAAAACTAGCTCCAACATCTAAGACCCTGTTAAAAAAACGATAGTCAAATTACTTTTCCCCTTTACCACCCACCCTTTCCCCAAAATGTGGTGGTTCCGATAGCGGACTACTACATTGTCCCCCCTTCCATCTGTATCTTCTAGGTTGGCAACGCATCTACAAATCTCTGGTGTTGTAGATGCTCATGGGTGAACGTAACCACTTACCATCAGATAGTCTGTCTGCTCGTTTGCCATCCCTTTTCCATAAATTAAAAAAAAACTAAATACCTTTACATCTTATACCCACTTCCCTAAATATACCGGCTTCTCTAAATTTACCGGCTTCCCTAAATAAAAAAAAAACTTCCCTAAATATACCGGCTTCTCTAAATTTACCGGCTTCCCTAAATATACCGGCTTCTCTAAATTTACTGGCTTCCCTAAATATACAACGGCTTTTCTAAATTTACCGGCTTCCCTAAATATACCGGCATCTCTAAATGTACCGGCTTCCCTAAATATACCGGCTTGCCTAATTAAAATTTTCACCCTTCACCATTGGTATATATGTATATATGTGAGTAAAGTATTATAAAGCCATTACGTACTGCCGACGTATTATAATAAACAAAGATAAAATTGCTTATCACTTTATTACCTTCAAACAACTTTGACAATAGGAAAATCCGAAAGCATATAATATGAACAAACTTCAGTTAAGTGGCGGTATTTAACGCCGCGCATTATCTTACCGGAGCGGAGAAATGAAAATACATACATACATACATACATAGCTTCACGCTGTATCCCGCATATCGCAGGGTAGGCAGAGGAAACCTGAGAACCTAGTACAAAACCTAACGAAAATAATTTAAATATAATAATTCCCCCTCATGTATATGAACCCACTATACCCCAATCGCGTTTATAGTTAGACGTCACACAGTCACGATGACGTTTCTTATGATATTGTATCTATTAAAAACAGTAAATTACTGTAACTTACAGTACAGTTATATAAATACGATACGCCTCAAGACAAAAAAGTACTGATGTAAAAGATGAATTTTAAGATTTTTTTTTGATCTATATAAAAAAAGTTGAAGAACTAACCACAAACGTCATAAAGACCACCTACTGTCTATTTTTGACTACAAGTTACTGTAAAGTGTTCAAACATCGGATTTCTAAAAATATATTTCTCGTTTAAAGTAAAATTATTACGCATAACTCAAAAACTACTCTACTAAAGTTAAAAATACACAAATACACAATACAAAAATACACAGTCGAATTGAGAATGTTCTTTGTTGTAATCGTTTAAAAAATTAAGAGTGTCTCATATTATAAACATATTGAGTTCGATTCCCACTCCAAAAATTTTTATATTTCAAAACTTTTAATCTCGGTGTATTTCAACATAGTGCGGCGTTGAGTTCCGCACTTTAATTTTTTTTACATGCATGCATATAACAGGGTAGGCAGAGGGAACCTGAGAACCTAGTATTAAGACGCTCGGTTCCCCACTTTCCGCTAAATTGAGCCATTGTACTAAGTGGCGGAACTCAACGCCGCGCTTTGCCTTGTTACCAAAACCCAGGAAATGAAAATACTAAACTTACATATCCTGGAGTGCGAATTCACAACCTGTCGCGTTTGCAGTCGCACGCTTGTGTCTCTGCGTTACGACAGGCGTAAAAAAAAGTAAGAACTGAACCCGTAAACATCGCCGTACAAACAGAAAACTAAACTTCGTGAGAACCTCGCCGGTTATTAGCCAGTAGGTAAATCCCCTTGAAAACTGCTTATCACAGTAACAATGAAAACGATGAAATGACTAAACGGTCGTATAAAATAACGTTACAAAAATAATCATAGGATTGACAGATTAAAGAGTCATGGGTTCGATTCCCAGCAGTTTTAATGATACAAAAACTGTAAATATCATTTTGTTAAAAATAAGCAACAATTAGACGAAAGTTATTTTTTTTATTTCTACCAAAGGAACTTTAACCGGCTTTAAAGAGGCGAAACTCAATTTAACTGTGTTTATTTTTACGTATGTTACTCCATAACTTTTTACTAGATGCACCAATTTTGATGATTCTTTGTTTATATGATAGCTAATGTTTCTGATATTGTACCATTTAAATTAAATTAAGAACTAATAAATATTTTTTGAGTTATTCATAATAATGTTTATTTTAAAATATTTTATTTGAAATCAATTTTTTTTAGCTTCACGCTGTATCTAGCAGAGGAAACCTAAGAACCTAGTGTTAAGGCACTTCGTTCCCCACTTTCGACCGAATTAAGACTGCGAGCTGAGTGAAGGAACTCAACGTCGCGCTTTGCCTTGTTACCAAACCCAGGTTATGAAAATACTAAACATTTACATTTCCTGAAGTGGGAATCGAACCCACAGCCTGTGACGTTTACAGTCCCACGCCTGTGCCTCTGTGTCACGACAGAAGTCAATTCTCATTTTATTAAAATCTTAAATACCCTTAAACATACGAGGTGTGTTCAAAAAGTAAGGTGACTTTGTATTTTTAAGAAAAAATATTTATTTATCAATATTTATGTTGTCCCCTTCAAAGTAATCCCCCTCAGATACAATACACTTATGCCAACTTGGTTTTTCAATCGTCCAAAGCACTTCTCATAAAGCACTTTTCGGTATAGCCTTGAGGCTCTTCCAGCGATGCAGTCTTTATCTCTTCAATCCGTTTGCAAATCTCCGTCCTTTCATAGGTCTCTTTAGTTTGGGGAACAGAGAAAAGTCACATGGGGCCAAATCCAGGTGAATATGGTGGCTGAGGCATGATTGTGTGGTGTTGTTTTTGGCCAAATCTCTCACCAGCAAAGATGAATGATGAGCAATTTCCGGAACAAACGCGCTCGCTGACACACGTCTCATGCCCAAAACGTTAGAAAAAAAATTTCATGACACGAGCCAAACGACTATACCAACATCCTTAACCTTCTCTGATAGTGATTCGACGATTTTCCAGAACAATTTTCTTCACTGCTTGAACGTTTTCATCCAGTTGTTGACGTGCTTGGGCGTCCAGAGCGAGGCTCGTCATTGGCATCTTCCGGCCATCTTGGAAGAGTTTGTACCACTTGTAAACATTTTTTTTTTTTTTACTCAGAACAGTTTCACCGTATGCCACTGTCCAACATTTTAAGTGTTTCGGGCACTTTATTTTTATTTTTACACAAAATTTGATGCAAATCCATATTTTCGATAGCAGAAAATCGCCGGACATAAAACACTTATAACCTTTACGCCTCTCCCAACCAAACAAAAAAATGCTATACACTTGAAACTTGGTACAGATGTTCGGGAAGAGTGTATAACATAACAAAATAAAAAATCGATAATCAAATGCGTTGCCCGCCAAATTTGAAAAGTCACCTTACTTTTTGAACACACACTCGTATTATAAAAAGAACCGTTACCACCTACCAAGTTATCAATTACTTACTATTTCCTTCAGCTGGGATATCAACGGCGCATTCCTGGTTTTAACATCGCACAATGTCTCTTTTAAGTAGTAAATCCACATCGTTGTTAATGACCGCTTGATGAAAAGGCCTGTATAAGAAAAAAATATATAATTAAAAATGTATACATATATGTTAGTATAGGTAGTTACACTAAGTTCTCGGGTTCCCTCTACTTACCCTGCTATGTGCGGGATACAGCGTGAAGCTAGAAATGTGTATACTTATGTACGCATAAGGGTAAGCCAGTACATTTATGGAAACCGGTATATTTAATGAAGCCGGTATATTTAGGGAAGCCGGTATATATAAGGAAGCCGGTATACGAGTATATAGCGAATCCAGTATATATATAGCGAATCCGGTATATATTTAGATAAGCCGGTATATTTAGGGAAGCCGTTATATATAGGTCCGACCTAGACGATGGTAGGGTGTTAAGTTTTCGTTGAGATTGTTTTTTGCAATTTTCGCAACGTTCCACGTTTTTCATTTTGTTTCCCTAATCTGCTAGTAACTTCGCCACTAATTTATTGTAATTTACAAATGGTAAGCCGATGGGAATCGTGTTATATGAACGCTTTGCTACTCGTAAGTTGTACTTGTTTGAAGTAACAACATAAAAAATCTAAAAACGTTATCCTTCTCGTTATCCAACGTTTGTAGAGAAAACGACACTAATAATAGAAAAATATATATTTAATACAATTGCATCGGTGAGTGCAGAAACAATGTAAGTCCGGACTTACGTTGTTTCTGCACTCACCGATGCTTTTGTACTATAATATCCGGATATTCAAATTTCGCAGGAGGGAGACAAACAACACGCATATTTCCTTTCTAAGCTATAATAGTTTAAATCGAATACGATTTTTCGCATTTTTCAATTAAAGAAAGTTTTATTAAAACACATTACCGAGGTAAATAAATGTTATAAGAATATCAAAACGCCTGTCGTGGCGCAGAGGCACAAGCGTGCAGACTGTAAAAGCGACAGGTTGTGAGTTCGAGACACTCTAGGAAATGTAAAATTTAGTATTTTCATTTCTTGGGTTTCGTAACAAGGCAAAGCGCAGCGTTGAGTTCCGCCACTCAACACGCAATGCCTCAATTCGGCGGAAAGTGGGGAACGGAATTGTTGATAGAGAATGGAGTGTCTTAACACTAGGTTTTCTGGTTCCCTCTGCCTACCCTGCTATATGCGGGTTACAGCGTGTAGTTAAAAAAAAAAACAGCTAAAATGTTGATTAGCTAATTTCATGATGTCACCAGTGTACCAATTTCATGGTAAAATATACCAAACGGGAATATATATGTAAAATATACATGAGAGAAGAATATTTTTTTGGTAAAGTGGAATAGTGTCAAATTGCAAACACATTAGGTGTAGGTTCGATTCTCATTCGAGGCAACTGAATTTAAATCATTTCTCTTCGAGTTAAAAGTGACAAACGGAGAGTGTTAATACTAGGTTCCCTCTGCCTACCTTGCTATATGCGGGATACAGCGTGAAGCTGCTTTTAACACTCTGTATGAGATAAAATAAATATAATTTTATCTTGACGTTGAAAATATCTTAACAATATGTAAATATAAACGTAAAACTGATCTGTTAGTTAAATATATTATATAACGAAGATACATTATTCTATATATCCGTACTAGATGTGATTTATAAGTTGATATATCAATAATAACAAGAGTCCCCGTTGACGCGTTAACAACGCGTTGTCTTTAGCAATGTTTGTATGTCACTTTATATAAACATGGATGTCAAAGCATGGTAGTGCCTGTAACGTTTATTTTATTAATTTAACATACTTTTAATGCAATATTAAAAAAAATATTGACATTCTGCACTCCTATAAGTGGTCCAAGTTTCATGCTCCTCCGTCAGCGTAATTATCGTAAAAAGGGGTACAAAGTTTTTGTTTCACGTATTTATATATACATAAATAGGATATTAACAAAAAAAAAGGAAAACAGACTTCAAAAAACTAAAAAGTAATATTTATTACGAATAACTCCAAATCTGACTAGATTTGGAGTTATTCGGGTTTGGTAACAAGGCAAAGCGCGTCTGACTAGATCTTAACTATTTTTTTTAGCTTGACGCTGTATCCCACAGTAGGGTGAGCAGAGGGAACCTGAGAAGATAGCGTCAAGACACTCCGTTCTCTTTTTGACATTCCGAGCTTTCCTAACAAATGAGGCATTGCGTGCTAAGTAGCGGAACTCAACGCCGCGCTTTGTCTTGTTACCAGAGAAGAACATGAAAAACTAAATATTATTTAATATTTTCAGTTCCTGGAATGGGAATCGAGCCCATAACCTGTCGCGTATATCTATATAGTCGCACGCATGTGCATTTTCGCCACGACTGGCATAATTTCAAGAATAATCAAAATTTGTAAAAAAATATGCGGTAACACACAAAAAACAATGGAATTGATAATCTTTTTTTTTTTTAACTTCACGCTGTAACCCGCATATAGCAAGGTAGGCAGAGGGAACCTGAGAACCTATTGTTAAGACACTCCATTCCCTTTCAACAATTCCGTTCCCCACTTTCCGTCGAATTGAGGCATTGCGTGTTGAGTGGCGAAACTCAATGACGCGCTTTGCCTTGTTACCAAACCCAAGAAAATGAAAATACTAAATTTTACATTTCATGGAGTGGGAATCGAACCCACAACCTGTCGCGTTTACAGTCGCACGATTGTGCCTCTGCGCCACGACAGGTGTAAAATAATCTTTTTCTTTTTTAAATGTCAGTTAAAACTACTGTACGTAGAAAGTTACATTTCTTCACGGGGATTTCCCTTAAAATACCAACGCTTCTGTGTATATATATGTATATAACTGTTTACCTTATGTATTCGTTTGCGTGAACTATAATAAAATAACTTATTTTTTTCTAGCTTCACGCTGTATCCCGCTAATAGCAGGGTAGACAGAGGGAACCTGAGAACCTAGTGTTAAGACACTCCGTTCTCTTTTAACATTTCCGTTCCCGACATTGCGCCATAGTGAGGTACCCGATTTTTACTATTATAATAAATAAATATACAAACAAAAATGCACAAAAAAGTAATATACGAATAATTTAAAAATTACTTGTACAGATCTTAACTAAATTTAATGGAACCACATCATAAGCACTAGCTATCATATAAAAAAAGAACCATCAAAATAACCCAAAATACAGTCAAAGTGATAACATCCACTTTTTTTGGAAATCAAGAAGTTAATTATTTTAGGAAGCTATAAAAAAGCAAAGTGAGGAACGGAGTGCCTTAACACTATGTTCCCTCTGCCTACCCTGCTATATGCGACATACAGCGTGAATATGTATGTATGTATGAAAGAGCACTGGAAAAACAAAGCGCGGGGTGAGTTCCGCCACTGAACACATAATGTCTAGATTTCAGGCGAAAAGTAGAGAATGGAGTGACTTGAGACTAGGTTCTCTCCGACTACCTTTTTTTAACGTGAACGTATTAACGTGAGAAAATCCGTTACGGGGATTCGGGAATTCGTAGAAGTACAAGCGTAAGTCTGTGAACGCGACAGGTTGCGGGTTCGATTCCCACTACAGGAAATGAAATGAAAATATTAAGTATTTATAAAACATTATATTATATTTTATTATATTTTATAATTCAACACGCAATGTCTCAATTTGGCGGAAAGTGGGGAACGGAATTGTTGTAAGAGAACGGAGCGTCTTAACACTAGGTTCTCAGGTTCCCTCTGTCTACCCTGCTATATGTGGGATACAGCGTGAAGTTAAAAAATATATATATATATATATATATAATTTCATTCCCTCGCTCTGGTAGCAAAGCAAAGACCGGCGTAAGGCGCATGCGTTTTATTTACCATATGTTTATGAAGTGGGCGTTACTACCTATAAGTTAAAATATAGTATTACGCTGTAATTATCTATATATGAATACGTGAAGCAAAAATATTGTACCCCTTTTTACGTAAATTACGCGGACGGAAGAGCGTGAAACTTGGCACACTTATAGTTTATATAGAGGAGTGCAGAATGCTAATATTTTTTTAAAGAATGTATAAAAACTATATTAAATTAATAATATAAATATTACACACGCTACCATACCATAGTTTAACATCCATGCTTATATAAAGTGACATATACATTGCAAAAGACCGCGTTGTTAACGCGTCAACTGGAACTAGTCATACAATTTTTTTTAATGATTCATGCACAGAGATAAAGCATAAGAGAACATAGTGTCCTAAAATCGAGACTGAATATTAAGTGACAGAACTCAACGTGACGCATTGTCTTCTACTAGACTGAAAGATTGAAAATAATTTTAATATAAACATTCCCTCCACTGGGAATCAAACACATAACCCTTCCTATTTACAGGCACATGCGGTACCACTGGGATGCAGTGGTCTAAATTGATATAATAATTATTATTATTTTAATTAAAATATATAAAAATAAATATGTATGTTGGTATGGGTTTGGTAACAAGGCAAAGCGCGGCGTTGAGTTCCGCCACTCAGCACGCAATGCCTCAATTCGGCGGAAAGTGGGGAACGGAATTGTTGTAAGAGAACAGAGTGTCTTAACACTAGGTTCTCAGGTTCCCTCTGTCTACCCTGCTATATGCGGGTTACAGCGTGAAGTTACAAAAACAAAAAAGTATGTACGTCATTCAAAACATCATTTGTAATAAAATCGTTTTTTTTATCAACATCAATGATTATTGAGATATTAAATACTATTTAGTATTTTCATTTCCTTGCTCTGGTAACAATGCAAAGTGCAGTATTGTGTTCTGCCACTCAGCGTGCAATGCCTCAAATAGTGAAAAGTTAGGAATGGAAATGTTAAACGAGGACAGTGTCTTACTTCACTAGGTTCTCCGTTTCCTTCTGCCTACCCTGCTATAAAAAGAAAGACAAAAAATCCAAAAAAAGAAGATTTATAAGGACAAGCATTTTTAAGTTTAAGTATATCTATAAATTGTCTTTTTATGTTACTTAAATACTTAAATGATTTAATATTATTTTTTTAAATTATTTAATTCACTTAAGATGTTGAGAATCATTTATTCATTGTATAAATAAAGTAATCTTAAATAAAATTGTATACACATGTTGACTTACCAACTTATTCACACCTGGCACACATATATATTTTTAAATATTTATTTTTTTGATTTAGACATAAAATAATCCTACAAATAGCATAATTTAGAAAAAACAATAGCCTAAGAAGTTATAACAAACAGCCACTGCTAAAAAAATATTATAAACTAAAAAAAAATTATTAAATATTAAAAGTACTCACAAATTCCCATCATCATCTCTTTGCAAACAAAATTTCCAATCTATATATGCTTGGTGACACATTATCTTCTTTTTATCAGACAAAGACAAGCCATTAGTCACCTCTGGTGCGGTCAAATGAAATATATCCGGGTTCCCTTTAA
>JAKGSA010002827.1:0-12977 GCA_033558755.1 Philaethria dido
GAGGATAATGTAGTAGTCCGCTATCGGAACCACCACATTTTGGGGAAAGGATGGGTGGGAAAGGGGAAAATCTGGCTTACATGCCATCGAACCGGAACACATCATAAGATATTTGGCGGTTCGTCTTTGACATGATAGTGGTCGCGAGCCAGTCGGAGGACGAACTTTTTTCGTATAACTTCATAATAATATAATTTGTATTCTACTGTGATATGGTCAAAGGCATTCTTAATTATTTATTTGTAGACTTGCCGTCCGTTTAAACACATTAATACCGAGACAGGTAAAGTACCGAATCTAATCGAAACCGAAAACTTAATCAGATCAAGATAACGAATATAAAATATGAGAAATTGTGGTTAGGTAAATAATAGAAGTAAAAACATACATAGGTAAAAAGAAACGTTATAATTTGAATAATGAATAGTACAAGAAATAATTAATGCGAAAACATATGTATATAAAAGAATTTAATTAGAATACATTTCGAATATAATTCAGTGACAGTATTCACGCTTTCAGCAAGAGCTCTCTGTACAAGAGTGTTTTGAGCGTGACCTACAACGGTGTTCTTGCTGCCTACTTGTACCTGTTTGCTTCCTTACTCTGAAATTAAAAAGTAAGTTACGTTTTCTATCCCGGATTGAAATGAATTTTGTCTTTCATTTAGTTGATGCAAAATGTTTGTAGTTTGTACGTGTTTGAATGAATTAATATATGTTAAACTTCTCTCATTTCTTCTGGTAAGATAAAGTGCGGCGTTGAAATCCGCCAATAAGACACGCATTGTTAAACTTAGCGGGGTAGGCAGAGGGAACCAGAGAACCTAGTGTTAAGACACTCCGTTCTCTTTCAACATTTCCGTTCTCCACTTTCCGCAATAATTGAGAAAAAATATGTTTAATAAAAGAAATTAAGGAGTATAACAAAATTATCACACTTGACATTGGTGAAATTTGTATGGAAATCTCCAAGCCAAATTTATAAAAAAATAAAAATAAAATTAATAATAGCTAAACAAATTGTTTTCGTTTCATATATCTTGTACTTCTGTATAAATGTCGCCTTAGCAACGTGTATTTTACACGTCAAAGAGACTACTGGTACAACATAATCTTAGTCTCGTAGACTTTTGGATAGGTAATATGTAATATGATTGATACCCAACGTGAGTGAGTATTTTGCGTGTCATTCATAATTCTCGTTATTTGCGCCAAGTAATATAGTGTTTACTGTGTTTATACCTTCTATTACATTGTACCTACTATTTTTTATGAGAATGTCATTTTTTTTTTAATAAAATGAAATCAACGTAAATGTCACTTTGCTGATTACATAGTTTTTTAAATGATAAAAACTTAAAATCAATTAAATAGTTCTTAAACTTACCAAGAACAAAGGAACATCCAAAAAACCGTTCTTTTTAAAATATTATGTTTGTGTAAACTAACCAAGCATTGGCCAAATTAAGTTATTGTGAACTGCAAATTATAAAATATGCAAGTTGAAGTGGCAATGGGCGGGCCACATCGCTCGTAGAACCGACAACCGATGGGGAAGAAAGGTTCTCGAGTGGCGACCACGAACCGGAAGGCGTAGCGTGGGACGGCCCCCTACTAGATGGACCGACGACCTAGTCCAAATTGCGGGAAAGCGCTGGATGCAGGAGGCATCCAGTCGTGCTACATGGCGTTCTATGGGGGAGGCCTATGTCCAGCAGTGGACGTCTTCTGGCTGACGACGAACTGCAAATATTTATTACGGTACAGACTCCGGTAAAAATATTTTTAAATTTTTAGAATCAGTGCTGAATGTTTTTTTTTTTTAAGTTATATTAACTTACTAGTACTTTTCAGGGTTTCTTATTATTGCGTATTGACAATTCTTCGAATACACTGCGATATAATATTAATTGTAATGTTTTTTTTCCTTCCAGTCTTTTAGATGATTTTATTCTTATCTCTTATCATTCGAGACAGCTTCAATGCTTGTACATTTAAATCCTATCGTGAGAAATATTTTCAATATATTTTTTTGTATTGAGTAGGCAAAATGCAGTTTCGCTTTTGCCAGTCAACGAGCATATTCTATTGTTTCGATGGAAAGTAGTGTATGGTTATCTTTTATATTTATAATAAAACATTTGAATAACAGGAAAAAATAATTAAAACAAAATTTTCAATTAACACTTTATTATAACTACAAAATAATCATGTATTCTGTACTTTAGACGCAAAGAACTCAATCGAGTGACATAAAGGTCAAAGGTGTAAAGCATTCCGCGTCTCAATCATATAAGTATACATATATATTTATCTAAAAAATCACAAAATATATACATTATGGAGTATTAAGACTAGAATTAAAAAAAGAAAGCCTACACCAGATATCTGATTGAAACAAACAACATTAAAAATTAAATAAATTTAAAAATTAGTACATTGCTATATTTATTTATTTTTTTTTTTTTTTTTTTTTTTTTTTTTATGTGATACCGATGGCAAACGAGCAGAAGGACTGCCTGATGGTAAGGGTTACCTTTCTGCCCATGAACATCTACAATACAAGAGATGTACTAGATGCGTTGCCAACCTAGATGATGGCAGAGGAGATGGAAAGTAAGGAGGATAATGTAGTAGTCCACATCGGAACCACCTACATTTTGGGGGAAAGATGGGTGGGAAAGGGGAAAATCTGGGCTTGCATGCCACTGAACCGAAATACATCATAAGATATTTGGCGGTCTGTCTTGACATGATAGTGGTCAGTGGAGTCAGACGGAGGACGAAACCTCCTACCACCAAACAAAATGCTATATTTATTATTATTCTTGATCAATTTATAGGTACTTAAGACTCTTTGCTTCTAAAATACAAAAATAATAATAATATACTAATACTAAATATATAAATACAAGTATATCTATTTAATTAAAACTATTATATCACAAAACATGACTGATCACTTTATAATTCAATACATCGAACGATAATTACATGTATCAATTGGAAATTTTAACTTTAAATGTATGACCGTAAGATATATATTTAAATGATTATGAATTATTTTATTGAATTTCCTTGAAATAATTTTCAGGCATTTGGCAATACTAATACTTCTATAGTTATTAGACGTTCAGTGCAATTGGAAGTCGTTAGTATGAATTAAAATACATAGTGTATATATCGCTGCATGAAAAGAACATTTTTTTTTTTTTTTTTAATGGATAACGGATGGCAAACGAGCAAAAGGACCACCTGATGGTAAGTGGCTACCTTTGCCCATCACCATCTACAACACCAGAGATGTTCTAGATGCGTTGCCATCCTAGAGGATACAGATAGAAGGGGAGGACAATGTAGTAGTCCGCTATCGGAACTACCAGATTTTGGGGAAAGGATAGGTGGGAAAGAGGAAAGCCTGGCTTACATGCCATCGAACCGGAACACATCATAAGATATTTGGCGGTTCGTCTTTGACATGTTAGTGGTCGCGAGCCAGACGGAGGACGAACCTCCTACCACCAAAAAAATACCTAATACCACCAAAAATAGTCGTACGTAGAAAAATCAAACAATACAATAAAAAAAAAAGCAATACCTTACAATATTATGGGGTTATCACTAAAATATTTATACAAAGTAAATTACAATAAACAATATATATTTGTTTCTGAAAAATATTATGTTTGTCATTCACATTTATACAAATAGAATTATTGAAAAAACAAAAAAAACAAGAAGTGACTCCAAAATTATCGTAAAGCGGTTCTATATAAGATATTTGGAAAGAAATGTTTACATAACGACGTATAGAAATCCACGAGTCAGGAACGACAAATTAGTCTCTTACAATATTAATGAACAAGAAAAATTTTTTTTTTCATATAAATAATTTAAGAATTCATAGTCAATATTATGATATAAAAAACAATGTTTAAATTAAGAAATGCCTACATCTTGCCAGCATTCATCAGTCTGTAATAAAGCTTATTATATAATACCTACATGAACCATGTACCTATAACTTATCATTTCAATTTACAAGGACAGATACAAAATAATATTTTTTAAAGCGATTTTATTTGTAAGTCTATATAATATTCTTCTTAATTATCTATGGCATTCTAATATAAATTTTTAATAGGTATATATGAAAATCGCATTGTTTTTTTCATGGATTTTTTACATTTTTTTTTATAATCACTTAGTGCACTTATACTTATTTCACAATTAATTTGCATTTTAGATTATAACGGAGAAAATTCTAATATTTTGTTTTACTATGGCATAATAATTTCAAATTTGATTGTTAATAATAACAAAAACCAATACATTTTTTACTTCAAACAAAAAAAGAATAATTTAACATGTTCCAAAAATTATGTAATAGACAAGTAAAACAAAAAAAACCAAATCATGTCGGTTAGTACAATTTCTTGAAATAGTAGTTTTCTACGCTATATGAAGCTCTAATCTTGTGCTAGGAACTATAGTATAATAATATATATTATTTATGGAATGACCAATTCACTGATTAAAATAAACATTAGTTACCGCCTTATATACTGGGACGAATAAACTATAGCTATAAATACTTGGCCAATGTGAACAAACCTGAAAGAAATGAAAGAATATTATTTAGACGCTACCATGACACAGTTCAGACGTTCCTAGATAAGAAAAGATGATACGAGATGGTTCCGAATTTTAAACAATTAGGGAATATTATATTCGATAAATGTTTTGCCTAAGGCCTGTCGTGGCGCAGAGGCACAAGCGTGCGACTGTAAACGCGACAAGTTGTGGGTTCGATTCCCACTCCAGGAAATGACAATATTATTTAGTATTTCTTGTATATTTATATATACTAATATATTGTATATATATCTATTTTATAATGTAATAACCCTAACAAATTTACTGTTTCGAGATTGTCTGTTGCTACACAAACCTTTTTTAGAGGCTGTTACCCTGTTTAGACATTTGCATTTAAGATAGCGGAAATCAAAACTAAATTTCCAAATTGTTTAAATGTCTAGCCTAGACTAAAGAAATAAAAATATTTTATTTATCTACAACTATTTTCCCCCGTGGTATCGAACCTAGAACCATCACATTTACAGTCGAAAGCCACTATAGCGTTACTTTATAAACATTACCAAAATACATGTTAGTAGTTATTTTTGATAATTTTCAATGTTTTAATTACACACCTAGCAATCAAAAAACAATTTTAGAAAACGTATAAAAATTTGAACACAGCAGGACTCGAACCCCCGTCTCTTGGAAACCGTCCAAGCCCTCTGATCGCTAAGCCATGCATTCTTATCTAGTTATGTCGATATTGATCGCATGGTTTTGTGGTCATAGCGCTTGGACGGTTTCCAAGTAGTGTGGATTTGAGTCCCGCTGCGCTCAATTTTTTTACTTTTTTTTAAATCTTCATCAGTAAGTATCTTAATACCCAAATAACAATTTAATTGATGTTAAAAATGTATAAAAATTTAACTCACCTATCCCTTATGACATAGAATCGTATCTCGTATCAGAAGTGAGAGGTTCCGTATCGTCTCGTTGTCTAAAATTAAAAGCGTTTCGGAAACTATCCCTCAAGCGTTCGGTGAATGTTTTGTAGTCAAGGTTGACTTGCTGACCGAAATCGAAGTCTGCTACTTCTACTGTATATCTGCAAAGAAAAATATTGTATTAAAAAAAATAATAATAAGATCGCGGTTAACCTTCGAGAACAAAATATTAATGATGCTGGAGGCAGGTCATGTAAAAATCATGAGGACCTCCTGGACATGTCTAAAGAGGGTTATGACTGTGGGCGAGGCGAAAGGGGTATGGGACCGTAGCGTTTGGCACTCCCTTCTCTCAGATTACCCCGCTAGGGATAAAGCGTGAAGCTAAGTTAATTTATTATTATTTGGAGGAATAACTTTGTATCACTTTTTAAGAATTATATGGACGAAGTCGTGAAATTAGGCGCAGTTCAATGGAGAAGAAATGCAGGAAATTAATATTTTTCAACGAATAAATATTACAAACACTACTATAGTTTTGTTTATTATGGCGTACACATTCCTAAGTCAACTCTTATTTTGACATCAAAATCAAAATATTCTTTATTTAAATAGGCTATTTACAAGCACTTTCAAATCGTCAGTTAACAAAAGATGTCAGTACTGTCCGTCTTACCGGAAGCTACCACCGGCTCGGAAGGCAGTTCTGCTGAGAAGAGCCGGCTAACGAGTCTACTAATTATCTATTTATATAAAAAGTGGCAATAGAAAACTTAGTCTGCGTTTGAACCCATAATAATTACATATATAGTTGCCCATTGCTCCACTATGGTTTCATTTGAAAATAAAATATTAATATGAAGAACATGAATATAGCATGTCTATCAATATAATATATTTATTACTATATAATTATAAAAATAAAAACTATATAATAATAATCTAAAACATGAACATTATTCTAAAACAACAATAATTAGTAGCAGGAAAAACCTAACAATGCATTCTTTTTATGTTGTTATATAAAATTTTGAATTGTATATTTACTAAAATATATTGTTTTTCTTATTCTATATTTTTTTTTACTCCACGCTGTATCCCGCATATAGCAGGGTAGGCAGAGGGAACCTGAGAATCTAGTGTTAAGACACTCCGTTCTCTTTCAACAAATTCGTTCCCCACTTTCCGCTAGATTGAGGCATTGCGTGTTGAGTGGCGGAACTCAACGTCGCGCTTTGCCTTGTTACCAAACCCAGAAAATAAAAATACTTTAGTGGAGTGGGAATCGAACCTACAACCTGTCGCTTTACAGTAGCACACTTGTGCCTCAGCGCCACGACAGGCGTTCTACAAAAGGCATTCTACAAAATAACTAATTAAAAGTACATTTCAAACTCTATTTTTAAAAAATTACTTTTATTTCTTGAATAATTTTTTAATATAAAACTTACACTTAAAATATTGGAAATTATTTCGAAATGGCAAACAAATTCCTTTATAATTAAGCATTTCAATAATATAAACATTATATCCGTACCGGACGTGAATAAGTTGACAAATCGAAAATGCATAATTTTCTGTGCAGGCAATTAAAGCTTAAGCTTTATGTGTAAATTCTGTTTTTATGTCTTTTAAGTACTTTTATTATTTAAATGATTGATTTATTAGATTTTTTAAACAACTTCAAAAGAAGATTCTAAGTTACACTTCTATGTATGTATGTTTGTACACAATTATCTCACGTTTGACTAAACCAATTTTGATTCGGTTCAAACTTAGAAGAAAGTTTTTATATTAATCAATCTAAAAATGGAGATTCTCAGTTTTTCATGAATTTTACATGAAATTGCTTTTCTAAAAATATCATTTATTTAGTCATTTATTCATACTACACATAGCTCAAAACTAATAATTACTAATCTATTAAAAATTGTATATGCAAGTTGACTTATCAACATATCCATGCTTAATATGGTATTGGAAAATGTATGTTAGTATAAACATTATAAACTTGTGACACGATATAAGGTCAAAGATCAATCTTATCAAAAAATATTTAATATCTTTAATAACAAAGAAGATTACTATTATTTGATATTTTTATTTTACTACACTTTCACACTGGACCTGGATCTGAACGGAACTGGATAAGTCAAATAACCATTTTTAATCAAAATCGAAGATAGCTAAATAGGTATTATATTTTTTTATTACTGCATGACTTCTAATTAAGAAAGAAAAAGAAGAAGACAGAAGTTATAAAGTATGGAAAAAGTCCTGAATAAGAAAATTAAGTAATTTGTTAAATTACAAATTTTAATTAGTTTTAAAGCTGTGACTGACTGATCTAATCGGTTTAGTGTTAAAAGAGGATGAGTATAAATTTATATGACAGGCTTTTCTTTAACTTATTACTACTTACCAGCTTCTGGTATTGAAAAAATAATTTTGTTCAAAGGTGATAAACCGAAAAAAAAACATACTTTTTAGCCACTTTTAAAGCATAATTTTCTGTTTTATATTATTTAAATAATTTTTTTTATTGAAAATATTTGACTAGCTAATTTTTTTTTGTATTTATACCCTAGACCCTATAAAAAGAACAATCCTAATGCCTTTTTATTTAAAAAAATGTTTATGCAAGTCAATCTATTCACCTATAGCCTATATGCCTATATGATAACTATTTATTTAAATATTTTATAAATCATTAATTTTTTTTTTTTTTCTTTTTTATTTTTTTTCGACTGTGTAGTATGCTGTTGGCCCTATTGGCCTCGACAGCGTCACCGGGTTTTGTGGGGGGCCGAGCTTGAAGAGCTCTGACCCTGGCTTGGCCTCCTCGGGAGGAGGACCATCAACTTAGAACTGCAGTGTCACAGGGGCGCCTCCTGCGAGGCCGCACCTCGGCTTGCGAGCACTGCTTGTAGTGGGGGACTTTGCTTTCGCTCGGCCCGAGCTTAAGCCTACTGGGTAGGGCGTTTGATGCCCTGTTGGATTTTAGTGGCTTGACCCGGTCGCACCGAGGCGTGATCGAGCCGTAAAAAAGTAAGGACCTCGTCTCCACCGGCGGGGACGGTTTTTGTGTCGTGTGCGTCTGCGAGTGTGTTGGATAATCATTAATTATAATTATTAGTATTTTCGGTATCATTTCATTCATATCATGAAGGAGGCAAAGGTACATTATATGCTAGTGATAAATACTGTTTTTCTCTTTCAGTCCAACTGTGGCGCCACATTTGTACAAACAGAAGAAGGACACTAAACAAAACCATAAATCTTCCTCTATTTAAATTCTAAATTCGAACCCATCAACCCCAACGCGTTCTGTGAAGCACATGTCAAGTGTGTTTAATGGCATCAACATTCATATAAAAATCTGATCTTTTCTTCTTCCTGACAGGATCTTTATGTTATTTCTAAATAATGTTTTATGAAAATGAAAACTGCAAATAAAAAAATTATTACCTGGATCGATGCTGGTAGTAGGCAATACCAAACACAACCAAAATGACAGCTACAAGGCAAAACGTCACCGGCACAACTATCACTGACAGTTGCGCGTGGACAGATGCTAAAACAATATAGATAAATATATTAGATACAGTTATTTTTCAGGCAAAGAGAACCATTATAAAGGTTATCGTAGCTCAATGGGACAACGTCTGACTGCAAGCGCGAGTGATTGCGGGTTCGATTCCGACTCAGGGGAATAATTATATTCAAATTATTTTCATCCCGCTTTGATAAGATATAGCGACAAGCTATGCTTTAAGTACCGTCAGTCAACTCAGTGAGACACGCAAAGTCTCGAATTTAAGTGAAAAGAAAAAACAGAATGTCTTAACACTAGACTGTGACGTTGAAAAAAAAATATTAAAAAAATTAACCTTTTAAGGTGTTAGGGAAAACTAAAGACAGGCTTTGTTCTACCAGTCTGGGAAAACCTACGATCAAACCATGATGAACTTATCAACTCATTATTATTATAAAAAAATTATAATAACTTAAAATTATTTTTTTAATTATCTCAAAGCGTTTATGAAATGGCATATCATTAGTCATTTACTCTCCTTTACCAAGACTTATAAGTAAACAGTTTACAAGTAAACAGATTATAGAAACCATTATATTCTCAATTATTTGCTCTTTACATACAAAATAAAAAAAAAAACAATACAAAAACAAAGCCAAAAAGAAACATACCTTTATAAATATTAATAGTAGCTCTTGAAACAGCTTTACCAATATCATTCTCTATCACAACAACCACTGTATGCTGGTCGCTGTCAGAGAAATAATGAACGAGTGGGAAAATATTAGAAACTGTTTGTATTTTATTATTCTGCGTACACGTCTCGTTCCCGGTAACATTATACTGGCCCATTTTGTATATAGCACAGTAGTAAAATGGCGGTGACCCGGTGTACTTGACCTTCAAATTTAACAAATCTCCATGTTGCAACCAGTTTCACATCCCTATTATGTTGATTTGTTGATATAGACTCTGAAAGAATAATGAAAAAGCGCTGTTCTTTTTAATATTCCAAGACTTTATGAGAAGAAAATGTTCAAATCTAAAAAATACAATAAGGCATTGTTAATATTTAATACAATTGGTGTGCGGAGACGTTAAATCTTTTGCCAGTCAAAACAAAAAATATTGAAGCTTTTCTGATTTTACATAGAAAAACGAATGGTGCAAAGGCCCATCAATAAAAAATATAGGATCCTTAACTTTTGGCACGAAGTTTTTAAAGCTGAACCAGTGTGAAAAATGATCTCCACTTTCCGCAAACAAAAGACATTAATTGTCGAACGTGCCGTCCATTGTACCATGAAGCATCAATGATAAAACTAGCGCTTTTAAATATTTTTTTTTACGTGAAATTCTTTTACGGATACCCGCCCCATCTGGGACTCGGGACGAGTTGTGGGACTCGGACAGGTGTAAAGGGCCGAACGGCTACCACTAAAACCTCACGGTGCTCCTCCTCTACCACCACTGGCGAGAGGCCACGGGGAACTTGCCCAATCATCCGTGGAAAAATATTAATTTCCTATTCAAATCAATTTTATTATTGTTCTAAAAATAATTATAATTATGTAACCATACAAGTTATTTTTATTATCATTAAGGACACAGGAAATATGATAGCACTCGTTTCCTACGCGAAATACATCGAACTGTTAAGACTTTATAAAACTTACACTGCGTTTGATCCAATATATTTATTTAAAAAAATTATAATTTACAACCATAATAAAAAATGTTCAGGACATAACATTTTTATATAGAATTGAAGAGTTAAGAAAAATATGACAATTTGAGACTACTAAAGAGTGCACTGCGAGAACTGGACTCTTTTCCTGTAATCATCAAGAAACATTGTTCCCCAGTCTTCGTCCGAATTTGAATCATTGAATGTTTAATTGTGAAACTAAAAGCTGATTGCGATTTTTTACTAAAGCCAGCAAAATTTAAAATAATTGAGATACAAATATTCCCTGTAGCGGGTATCGAACCCACAAACATAACATAGCGCCCGTGAGCCTCATAACTAACATGATAGTAAATAACTATGCCCTAAACTAAGGAATACAATGTAAAATATAAAAATTGGAGGCAAAATAATATTACAAATATATGTAAGTAACAAACAATATATAGTTGTTTTCGTAATTATGATCATAATATATAAACCAGTTGAGTCAACACTGTTGGTTGTTTTAAATTTTATATTGTAAAAGAATTTTTTTATAAAAAAAAAATATTTTGTAAATTAATTGATTATACCTCGAACACTAATAGTTTCTTGGAAATGGCCATAAGTATAAGTATCTCCAATTGGCACTATACTAGAGTTGTGGCAAATAAAATCTTTAATGGCATTCTTCTTCTTAGTTGTATTAGGAGACCTTTTAGCAATTTTATGAGTTTCATTGTTGGTTACGTTTTGGTTATCAACACTTGTTGTAGGGATGGTTGTTGGTTTGGGAGTGGTTGTTGTAGTTGTAGTTGTTGTTGTTGTTGTAGTTGTAGTAGTAGTTGTTGTCGTTGTCGTTGTTGTTGTTGTAGTAGTAATAGGTGGCAATGGTTCATTATTAGCAACAACCAAAACATCAATATAGTGATCATTCATTACATCCTGATAAATATAATTCAATGAGAAATCTGTGGTCTGGTCTATATACTGACAGTCTATGAACCAATATGTAATGATAGTTGAAGCATTGTTTTTGAGAAACTGCAGCTCACTCTCAGGTAATTTTACAAAATGGTGGACTGTTTTGTTTACTGCTACAAATTTATTGGGCCTCTCTAAGTCATTCTGAATTAGTGTGAGTTTACCATTTAATGAATCTGAAACAGTAAAAATAAACTTTTAACATCTCTACATAAATAAGCTTAAACATATTTAATGTTATTTTTTCTAAATCTATATTAACAATGAAAATAATATTTTAAAATGAATATCTATGTATTTTATTATCATTGTTGATGATCTACAGACAGATCGTCCATACATTTTTTTTAAAAAATGTGTCATAAAATTTTGTTTTTTGCAACTATTTTTACACATTTATAAGATAACCTTGAGCCTTATAATATGTATATATATATAACAAGGGCTATTTTTAATGTCTTATCTTTAATAATAAATATTCCATAAAATTACAATACAATACTATAAAATAATATAATAAAAAAAGGAAAAAAAAAAATAATAAAAAGTAAACTCTATTATATAAATAAAGTAGTATATTCATCAGGTTTCATTTTAATAACAAAAATCTTCCTACATATTTAAACAAATCAGCTATTGTTTTCTAAGAAAAATTTTGTTCAACAATAGATTTGAAGAAACACTTTATCATCACTTTGTTATGATTTATTGATATGAATTGTAAAAACAAACTACTAACATATTTTGATACAATATGGAAAATCCAATATTTTTATTAGAGTATATTATATAACCAAAATATTATGTTAAAAAAATATAGCTATAACATTGAATTCATGTCTATCCTGGATGGATGGATCTCCATATTATTATTATTTTTTTACTATGACTATTTGAGTTACTGACTGCTAAATTAAACAAAATATTGAGTTCAACTTGCAAAAAAAATATGGTAGAAATGCAATGCAGAACAGTAATATTATTTATTATAAACATAGTACAGCCAAATATATAGTAAGATAAAAAAATTGTATATTAAATTTGTGTGATATACATACAAAATGAAAAAAATAATTGCATAAGATATAATACCTGTTAATTCAAATGTTGTACTAGAAGTAGTTACTAAATACCACATTCCATAGAAGCTCTTCATAAGATTAACTTTGACTGTGTAATCTCTAGCTTCATATAACTTTTTAGGATACTCTACTACCCAATGTGATTTATTTGAAGATTCTATAAACTGTAAAGAGGCATAG
>JAKGSA010002828.1:0-12977 GCA_033558755.1 Philaethria dido
ATATTTTTATTCTGGTGAGACAAAGCGCCAGGTCGAGATACGACATTTAACACGTAAAGTCTCCTATTTAAATGATAAGTAGAGAAAAGTGGTTCTTGACAATAGGGTTTCTTACCATGTTATGCGGAAAAAAACGTGAAGCTAAAAAAAACGATAGTATCTAGTAGTATAGTAATTTTGTCCCGACCTAGTTTACCTGACATTTTCAAGGTTTATTTTTAGTCTTAAAATCCAGCAATGACGTCACTCATTTGCCATCTGCAAATAGAAATAGCTCAAATATTTATTTATATACGAGTAGATACTATAGTTAAATTAACACTTAAATATATTATACGTCCTTCTAAATTTTGCACAATCATACGTTAGATGTCAAAAATGGTATATTTTTTAAGAATCTGTAAACATAGGTACACATATAATGTATTTGGTACGACACACGCAACTACGCCAAGACATCACAAACTGTATATTTTCCTTCAAAACATTTGAATCTAAATTTTATCCACTCTGTGAAATTTATTTTTTCTATGTGCCATTTACTTTCATTTCCCCATAAAACAAAGCGCAGTATTGAGTTCCGCAGTATTGAGTTCCGCAGTATTGAGTTCCGTTTTGACTACTCTGCTATGAGACAAAGCGTGAAACTGCAAAAAAATGGAGAAAATCGCTACGCTAATACCATAAAATAAAACATATAAATACAAAAATGTTATTAAAAAACAAATTTCTATATTAGGTATATATTGCTATTCTTATGGTACTTAAAGATATAGGTTTGTTTAAAAAAATTATAATATATGGTATGTTGTCCTGATATTACGTGGAAAAGAACATAAAATTTGACAAAAGTAGCTTTTTAACGTTCGCAGTTTGTTACAAAGGAAATAGGTGCTCTTGGCCTTCGCGTTGAGAAGGATGACATTGTAGAGCGTGAATTTTTAAAGACATCAATAATAACTTACACCTGAGATGAGAATATTTTGAGTTGAAATATTATGTCAAAGTCAAATAATTTTATTCAAAATAAGAAGTTACAAGCTTCATTTTTTGAACGTCAAATAATTTACCACCGGTTCACTAAATTTAATGCCTCAGACCTGAGAAGAACCGGCGCAAGAAACTCAGCGGGACTATTTTTTTTTTTTTTTTTATATTCGACAATGGTTTACAATTCTTTATTATTGGCAATGATACCTTTGAAACAGACTGGAGCGAGCATTTCATTCCCAAGGTGTGTTATCATTTATAAAATCACTAATTAGGTAATAACCTTTAACACACAAACGTCTTTTTACAATTTAAAAAAATTGTAAAATGGAAAGTTCTCGGATGTGATTATAACATAGCCAAAGATTATTTTATTCGCACACTTTTCGTATTCAATACAGTTGATAAGCGCAACCTAGTGATAAGACATTCCGTTTACCACTTTCCACAGATTTTAAAGAAACCTAAACTGCACTTATCAAAGTAAATAAATGAAAATAATTTAAATTATTCGATTGAAGATCGAACCAATATGTCTACAATCAAGTAATTCATGTTGACTCTAAACATTTGCGTACACTATCACTAATTAGTCAAATAATAATGGAGAACTTTTTTAGAATAATATAAACGTAATAATATACTTGTATCAGATACACACAGGACAAGTTGTGGGTTCGATTCCCACTCCAGGAAATGTTAGTATTTTCATTTCCTGGGTTTGGTAATAAGGCAAAGCGCGGCGTTGAGTTCCGCCACTCAACACATAATGCCTCAATTTGGCGGAAAGTGGGGAACGGAATTGTTGTAAGAAAACGGAGTGTCTTAACACTGGGTTCTCAGGTTCCCTCTGCCTACCCTGCTATATGCGGGATACAGCGTGAAGTTAAAGAAAAAAAGAAAAAAAAGATCATTTCGGCACTGCCAGGATAAAACGTGGCGTTGAGTACCACCACTCAAGTACAAGTACAAGTACTACCACCCAAGCAATATCTCTAATTCGGGCAGAAAGCGAAAAACAGAGTGCCTTAACACTAGAAATCTCTGTGCCTACCCTGCTGTATGAGATAAAGCGTATACATAAAGAAACGGAACTGTGCGTTTCATTTCTATCAAGGTCTTGTATCAATTTAGTCTGCCAATTTATATCGATGGGTATATCTGTAACATTCGCTTAATTAATCAAAGCTCGACTAAGCTCTAAGTGACACTTTCTATTTTCGCCTCTTTCCTTATACTTATGTCAGAAACACACTGTCCTTATTATTTCTCCTAATAAGATATTGTTAAAAAAGACAAATGATATATACGAGTTTATTTATTATATATAGGTGTGTTTTTAAAGTATATATTTTTGCTTAGATTTTTTTTTGTCACTATAAATTATTATCATATTATATGTTTAACTTTGCTTTGAATTTCTAAACCTACTATATTATAATATTTTTGAACTTAAAAATTAAGATTTTCAACTTTCTAGCTTAAAATTCAATCAAATATTATAATGGAAAAAAAAAAATGGAATTTTTATTTTCTTTATTTAATTCTTTAAAATAAGAATAATAATGCAAATTTTGATGATTTTTATAACATTTCATGAAATGAGCATATAAATAAATTCTTCAATGTAAGCATTCTTCCATATGAAATTTAAACATACGTAGATATCGTCTATATCAGGGTTTATCAATCGTTGAAGCTCCCCACTACGAACAATATTTTCGTACTACAAGAAATCCGTACTTTGTTGTTCAGTACATACAAACACACACATTGTTAGAAATAATTTTATTTGAAATTTATTAAACAAACTTCAAAGTATTTAGATGTTATTTTAAAAATATATACGCTATTTACGCTACCTTAACATCTCCTTACGACCTTATAGCCCACGCACCCACCTGATTGGGAAATCCTGGTCTATATAAAGCGCTTACTTTACTTAGTGATTAACAGACGCATAGCAGAAACTATTGGCCATAGAAAGCTTGGTATGAAGATTCCCTGAGAAGAACGGGAGTGCACTAAATAAGGAATTCTCGAATTTATTTTGTAGTCTAAGAAAACAAAGCTACGAGCTACTACTATATGTCCCAAATGCAATCAACGACATCGCTTTTTTTGTAATCTTTGATACAAATATTTGTTATTTATCATTTCTTTTAATAATCTACTATATAAAATAAAATAAAATATAAAAAATCACGTAGTTAGGTTCCGTCACTTAACACGCAATGTCCTGAATTCGGGCGGAAACCGGCGAACGGAGTGTCTTGACTCTACGTCCACTTTCTTTACTTGACTGTCACTTTCTTTATTTACACATTTAACATTGTAATAAAAACATACATATAAAGCATTAATTAATTTACTCTATCGTTATCTAAACTAACATAAAAACAAACGGATCAGTGTGAAGAGGAAGGAAGTCCTTTTCATAAAATCCGGGTCATGACCGAATCGACTTAAATCCGGTCACAGCCGCACACATCCGGTTAGTTGGACCCTAATCACGCAAACCACCTGTTTATATCTCCATATAGATGGAAAGGAAAAATATTGTTTGGCCAAAGATTTATAAGGTTTCCTATTTATTTCACACTGTGTAAGGCGTTGGATTTCTGGGTACGTCTCAGTTATTGAAGAAAATAAGGAAGTGTACGTTACGTGTTACGTGACGTTGTTTTAGCCGATTTCAAAAAATGGCGTCAGTGCTTTTTTTTTATGTGTACTCTCTTCTCTCTACTCTCTACTCTATGTAACCAACTGTGGGGTTATTTATATGATAGATAGTGCTTCTATTTAAATTTAGTCATGATGATAGTTTTTGAGTTATTCGTAATAATTTTAAGAAAATAAACCGCAATTAGAGGGCATAGAAAGCTGATATTTGTCATGTAGGATCCTAGGAGAATGTAGAAGAATACTAAAAGGGGATTACCCGAAATTCATACGGAAACGTAAAAAATGGAATTTTATGTCATTCACCTAAAACTCTAGAAGAAAGATGTGAAAATGAAAATAGTATGGTAAAGGTTATAGAGTCAATGCAAACAAAGTTGTGGAAGACAATTTGTTTATAGTTCAGTTGCTCTGGTCTGGTAAGATGAAGTTTTGGAATAAATAATATTCAGGTCAACTGAATCAATCTCGACGAAGAATCTGAAACTGAACAACAACTGACATTATAATTCATAAAATGTTTTAAAAGTAACTCTGTAAATAATAACCATCGTAGAAAGCTATCGACTGTAAACGCGGTTGGTTGTTGGTTCGATTCCCACTCGGGTAACGATTAAATTTATGTAATTTTTATTTCTCCTCTTTTCAAACCAAAGCGCGGCGTTGATTTCTGCCACTTACCTAGCAATGTCTCGAATTAAGGCGGAAAGCGGCAAACCTCTCTCTCTCTCGAGTGGTGATTTAACACTCAGATTCGCGCTTCGATTCACCTGGCATACTGATAAAAGCTCCGGAAATTGCTTTTTTGCAAAAATCTCCTCTCTCTTTATATTTAAAAAAAAATAGCAAACAAAAGATATATATATATATATATATATATATATATATGTATATTCATTTAGTATGTACAAATATATTATGAATCATATGTTTCCTGGTGCATAAGCGTTATCAACAAAGACACTGACGAAATATATGTCACAACATTTAAAAAGTGAGCGGTCCGTTATTTTTCTTCAAGGTATTTTTTCAGGACTATATATGAGACAGTTGAAATTGGTGTGAACCATAAACAAAGTACTTCAGATCATCAATTTTTTCTTTACTCTTTCTTTTTACATAAAAAGTTGTTATAATATTATAATGTTGCTTCTTGCTTAACGATGAAAATATTTTTCATTCTCCAAATTTACTTATTTTAGATGATAAACTATCACGTTTGCAGCCAGACATGTATGTATATTTTTATTAATTTCTCGCTTTATCCCTAGATACTTCTTCAGCCTCCTCTGTCCACACAATCATCAAATCTCTTTCTTTCGTTCCTTCCGGAGGGTCCTTATTTACTTTATTTGATCTTCCTCCAGTGTATCATTAATATATTTTTGGAAAAGTCAACCAAACTTTCTTGTTTGGTGGTAGGAGGTCTTCGTCCTCCGTCTGGCTCGGCTGGGCTGCGACACCTCACTATCATGTCGTAAAGACGAACTTCCGCCAAACATCTTATGATGTGTTCCTCCGGTTCGATGGTGGCTTCGTAAGCCAGGCTCCTTTCCCTACCCACCCATCCTTTCCCCAAAATGTGGTGGTTCCGATAGCGGACTACTCAAGCATTATCTCCTCCCCTTTCCATCTCTGTATCCTCTAGGTTGGCAACGTACCTCCAGTACATCTCTTTGTGTTGTAGATCTCATGGGCGAAGGTATATGCTCGTTTGCCATCCGGCATCCATAATAAAAAAAAAAAAAAAAAACAATCCTCCTGTCATATTTTCCTTCATAGTACATATATATAATATATAACATATTATAATTATGTTTTTATTAACTCTATTTATTAATAAATTAAGAAAGTATATCGAAGTGTCAATTTTACGACACAAGCTGTGACAATATTACCTCCCCAAAAACATTAAGCTGCAACTAATAACTGGGAGTTTACATTATAATATATCTATTACAAAAACTTAACCAATGCATCTATCTAACTTAAACTTCCTGGAAGTGATACTTGTTTATATGAACATAGTTTGTGCAAGTTTTCGCTTATTGATAACTTTGATCAGCAGCTTTACGCTTTATCCCGCGTACGAAAAAGAGCACAGAAAATTTAACCCATTTTGACAAAATAATATAATAAAGATTATGAGTACAAACGCGATTGGTAATCAGTTCGATTCCCACCTAGGGATTATGTTTAAATTCTTTTCTTCAATCTAGTAAGAGAAAGCGCGGCGTTGAGCTCCACTCCTTAACACATAATGTCTCAAATGCGGTCGGAACGTGGCGAACGAGTATCTTGAAACTAGGTTCACTCTGGGTACCTTGCTAAACCGAATAAAGCGTGAAGCTGCCTTTTTTAACGCAATTAGTCGCTGTTAAAAGAACGCCCATATGGATATCACAAATAAGGCGATGAGCCAAACCATCTAACACGCAGTATAATGGCTCTGATGAACAGGAAACGGAATATGAAATGACGAGATATACGAGTATGTGTTCTTAAACATAAAAAAAGCTTTTATTATTTATATTAACGCTTACATTTGTACTAACTATGTTTTCGCCATTTTCAAATAATTCAAAGATTTATTTGAAGATGGCGAAATCAAATAAATCTTTGATTTCGCCATCAAAAAAAAATCCTTTTTTCTGATTAACAAATAAAACGAATTTCTTAAACTTTGCACAGGATAAGGATCCGAAGAACAAACAAAGATAAGATTCAGTGTTTGGTGTTTCCAAAGTTTTAAGTACCTTACAGATGCACTTTACATAGCTTTTAGCTTTATCTTACATACGCAGTAAAGACTTATCGTTTTCATAGTAGGATATTCTTTAGTGTACCTTACTCATAAGATTAAACTCGAATTTCAGCATTTTTGTTTAATGAAGTACGTGTGACGACGTGGACATGTTTCTTTTTAAATTTAAAATATTAATAGCCAGCATTGGTTTATTTATAGGCTGAATAAATAAAGAAATATTTAAGTTTAACCAAATCAATGAAAATCAGATAAAAACATTTAAATAACATTAAAACAGAAATCATGAAACTTAAACTTTTAGCCGATAGCATTTGCGAGCTATCGGCTTATTAAACTGCCTTATACGGATATATTAAAATTATAAATGTACATTACTAACTATTTATTTATGTTATTCGTGTGTTGCATTCTATTTTTTACTCTAAAACATCTAAAGTAAAGAATGGGAAAACAAAATCGTCAGATTAATGAATATTATATTTTCTTCACCTTCCACATACTTATTAATATTGTAGATTTCATGTCGCTGTGCCACCTTCACCAACTTTATGGTACCCCACAGAAGAATCATATCAGGAATCCCTTCCGGGCAGCCAACAATAAGAGATTTACTATAAAAAAAACATAATAATAAAATATTTCAGTAAACTAAAATAATAAGTAAATTGTATTTTATTATAGAAAATTTCTTTATTTTCGTTTTAAATCGTATTATATTTTCATAATCATATTAAGCTACTCGTACAACCTATCACTCTCATTTGTCAACGGCACTTGTGTGTATTATAGCGATTAGATATTAAATTAGGTAAAGTTTTAGATATATTGTTTTAATTTATTCTTTATTGTTAAGATTTTTTTCTTATTACGAGGTAAAAATTTCGAGCGAGGAGTGAATATTTTAAAAAGGTAAGCCCGTAGATTTAGGGAAGATGACGATATATTTTGCTGCCGACATTTTTTTTAGCACTTAGATTTTCTTTGAACTTGGAACCCTAATCTGCTAGTAAATCAGTAAATTTATTTACAGAAGATACGACTATGGGAATCGTGTTATATAAACGCTTCTCCACTGATGACTATTCCATTTATATATATATATATATATATATATATATATAACGCCTGTCGTGGCGCAGAGGCACAAGCGTGCGACTGTAAACGCGACAGGTTCGATTCCCACTCCAGGAAATTTAGTACTTTCATTTCTTGGGTTTGGTAACAAGGGAAGGCACGGCGTTGAGTTGCGCCACACAACATGCAATGCCTCAATTCGGCGGAAAGTGGGGAACGGAACTGTTGAAAGAGAATGGAGTGTCTTAAAACTAGGTTCTCTGGTTCCCTCTGCCTACCCTGCCATATGCGGGATACAGCGTGAAGTTAAATATATATAAATGGAATGGTAATGATATATACAACTTTAACAATAATACGGAAGACAATATTATTATATATTGGTCTTTGAATAGTAGAATCGTGTAAACTCTCCTGGCGCTCGAGCAAAAGTAATTTAAAATGCCTTCATCTTTATCCCATTTGCTGTAGCGCCTGACGCAATTGTCATAACATGGTGCATTGTGTAATAACATGGTGCCAATTGTTAAGCGAAAAGAAGATGTTACAATCATAGAATTATCTTACAACATTATTGTAATAAAACTTTAAAATGTAATTGAATTATAGTTTACTTTGTAACGAATAGGTAATTCATTAAAATCAGCAAAAAAGAAATTTCATTTAGAAAAAAAGTTATGCGGTACATATATAAAAAATAATACAGTCGTATACAGTGAACTGGGAACCTTCTCCTTTTTTCAAGTTGGTTAAAAATAACCTTAACACACCCGTATATATTGAATTATATGTTGTGTAAATGTATTTCTACTTTATTTTTTTTTATTATGACATGTTTTACGTGTGTATAAATTGTAATTGCCATAAATATTTCCTGACATATTAAAATACTGTGCGCTATAATATGGAATACCAACACGATAATGTTATATGCAATAAGCTATATATGTTCAGTTTTGCCCACACATTTATTTACATATATTGAACATTAAAAATTAATATATTTTCTATTTAAGTGAATAAATAGTATAAATTACCAAAAACTGAAATTATCACTGTAACTTTAGGTTTAACTCATATTTAGGCTTTGATTTTAATTTGGGTAATGATAGAATACGTGACGTTAGCAATAATGACACTATTCCTAATATTGAAGTAAAATTTTAACAAATAAAAAAACTGTCTTTGAGTAAAATGTGTTAAGTGAAGATATTAGGAATAAATCTAAAACTACTCGCCAGATATTATCTATGAAGTAAAAAGTTATGGGCTAACACACATAAAAAATACAACCGAATTGAGAGCCGCCTTTCGTTGAATTCCGCCTTTTATTGAAGTCGGTTAAAAATACGATTTTGTCTCTACTCTAATATATATTATTTTTAATACAATATAAGTGTAGCCATATGAGAATGCACAGTAAAAATAAATTCTAGACCATATTGTCGATGGTTTTCTCAAGTTTCCAAGATTAAAGTCTTAAAGTACCAATGTCAAACGATAGAAAGAAGAGAAGAAATAGAAGCCGGATAAGTTAGCTATTCCATTTCATTTTACTACATCAGAATTGGATATACAGAACTTGTAAACAAAGCTAATATATATAAAAATAAGTACATTTTAATATTATAATTGTTACCTGCTACATATAACGCCTAACAGGATAGTCAGAAAGCCTAATGTCAAGAAACTCCATTCTCCACTTTCCGCTCGAGTTCAAAACATTCCGACAGGGACGGAACTCAACGTAATATTTTATTTCGTCAGAGCAGAGAAATGGATATAATTGAAATATACTCAGTCTACTTAGTGAGAATCGAATTTGGCGCAATGTCTTTTTTGTTTTCTTTAAGTAATTGTAAAATTAAAGACTACACATTGGTCATTATTAAATGATCATCTACATAACGAACATTTTTATCTCACGACTGACTAAATAGAGGAAAATTAGCCAAGTAAAATATTTTTAATTTGATTACCAAAAATAGTGGCATATCCATTTTCTACCCTTAGACGAAATTCAAAGAACGCATTAAATGCTGTAAGCCCATTTGAATTAGAAAGATCTTTTAACTTTTACATAACTGTATAATTTTTTTTAACTTCACTTCACTTCGGTAGGCAGAGAGAACCTAGTGTCCAGACACTCCGATCTCCACTTTCAATCTGAATTAGAGATATTGAGTGTAAAGTGACGAAACTCAACGTAGTAGTCTTACGACGATGAGAGCGAGGATTTGTAAATACTTGAAATATAATTCCCCCGAATAGGATTGAACCTACATACGCTGACCTAGACGCTGTCCCACTGCGCCACAATGACCTTTGCCGCACTGTAACTACAAAATATCGTGTATTATCACAAAACAGGATATTGAATAAATCTTGTTTGAACTTGAGTATCTGATGAGAAATTTAAGAAATTCATTTCCCATTTATTATAAGTTGGTCCCACAGCGCGACCCACCAGCACGCCGGGGAGCGACGATGCGAGATAACTCTTAATAATTAAAGAACTTTTGAAAGGAATACTACATTAATAGGTTTCTTGTTTTATTCATACGTACTCATATTCAATTTTGATGAGTTCTGACAATTCCATAAACGCATGGATGTATGTACATCTGTTTAAATTGATGGATCGATAGGAATGTCGACGTTGCTTGATAAAAACATATAGTTTAATTGGCTACAGATTGTAGTACTAAGATGGTATTTCATGGGTGCAAAAATTTTATTAAAAAAATATGTGTTTAAATAGTATATGAATGTACATACACACACAAGTCACAAGGTGGAGAACATTTGTTCGAGTCGCATTTAGATGTTTACTACTTTTTTCTTTTAATACTAACAATTTTGGCTTTTTATCTTAACTGTAAAAAAAGCCAGATTAGCAAAATTAGTTACATTTTTTTAGAAATATCATGTACACTAATTGAGAAAAGTCATAATATTCTATTTATTTCACTTTAACATTTTTTTCCAAAACTGTATTTTCATGAAATTTTCCCGCAATAGCTTGCTAACTCAAAGCCGCTAACTACACAATTAAAATTAGCGGATTTACAGCGAAGCTTAGCTTTTGTCGCAAACATCGCTACAAAGCACTCTTGAGAACCGCGAACACTTGTGATACTTTACCCTACTTAGAATTTATAATAAAATAATGAGTATTGTTTTTCTATCTAAAAATCTTACATTGTATGCCATATAAGCACCAATTATATGCACTTTAAATATATTAAAACCCGTTTTTAGAACCATTCAATTTAACGCGGCGTTGAGTTCCGCCGTCGCCAAAAGCGGAGGACGTTAGTGTCTTGACACTAGATAGATAGATAAATAGATAAATCTTTGTTGCATACGTACATGAAATAATACAGTTTACAAAGATATAAACAGAAAAGAAGATTAAGGTTAATATTGTTTGGTAGCAAGGCAAAGCACGGCGTTGAGTTCCGCCACTCAGCACGTAATGCCTCAATTCAGCGGAAAATGGGGAGCGGAGTGTCTTAACACTAAGTTCCCTCTGCCTACCCTGCTATATTCGGGATATAACTTGAAGCTATGTATGTATATGTATGTATATAAACAAAAAAATCGTAATAATAATTTTAGAAAAATCACATATAAGAAAGTAGTTCTTCGTAAAGAGGTAGGCAAAGGTGACCTTATCACTATAAGTGATCTCTTCCAGATAACCTTTGACATAAACACTCAACAGAAGGGCATATATTATATGCTCTATAGGTATCTTGGTAACTTGGTTCTCTTTGTTTAACCTGCTATGCGGCATAAAGCATGATACTGTACAAAAATTAAGTTAAAGTCACGCTTTTGCCTTTCCGTTCAATAAATGCATATATGACGTGAGAGTTTTGTATGCAAATTAAATATATACTATTTCGAATTCTACACTACAATAATTTAATTTCGAAGTTACGTTTGGACTCTGTTACCATGTATTTTATTTTGAAAATTTATTCTACACACGTCCAACATTTGCATTTCATGTGTATTTAAAATTTGACGTACGTATATATTTTGATTATTTAGTTTTAGAAATTCTTTTTTAAAATTACGTGTATCTTTCCCAATATAAATTTTTAACTTAAAACTGTACTCCAATTCTTTGCGCAGCAAAGTCAAAACTACGAAATTTAACATATATTAATACGATAATATAATATTCGTTTCCAATCCTATTTTTCTAAAACTCTGCTATTTGTTAAAAAGTTGTAAATGCTATTTGACCCATATGATGATGAAACAATTTTATATAGAGATTTCTTTTTGTATTAAGTATGGTTTGACACTAGATAGATAGATAGATATATTTATTGCATACGTACACGAAATAATACAGTTTACAAAGATATAAACAAAAAACAAGGTTAAGGTTAAGGTTGTTTGGTAACAAGGCAAAGCGCGGCGTTGAGTTCCGCCACTCAGCACGCAATGCTTCAATTCGGTGGAAAGTGGGGAACGGAGTGTCTTAACACTAGGTTCCCTCTGCCTACCCTGCTATATGCGGGATACACCGTGAAGCTATGTATGTATGTATTAAGTATTTCCTTTATTTTTCTTCTATTCCTTATTTAATTTATTTTTATTATAATTATACGCAAATATATATTTTTGTTTTGTCTCTATTTTAATGCATACGCAATTTGTATCATATCTTTTTTTCTATACAATAAAGCTGTCACGTAATTTCTAAACAAAAAAGTTTAAAAGGAGGAATATCATTCATGTCGCATTAAGCAAAGTCACCATATTGAAAATCAAGGAAGCGAAAATTTCAGTAAACGCGTCTCGTTTTGATGTCCCCAAATGATAAAATATATATTGAATGACGAACTTACTTAAGCTTCTAAACTTTTATTATTTATTCAAAAAAGTCTTTGATATTTGACTTAAGTTGCAAATTTTATTTATACATTTATTTTACTTAGCTGTACACATTAAAGCTTCTCTTACCAAACTTCTAAGTTGTTATTAAAAAAAAAATGATAAGTCAGTTAAATTCTTTTAATATACAAAACCCTTCTTTATGTATTTTTTTTTTATAGGAAAGCAAAGGTAAACAAGTGTTCGGGTCACTTGATGGTAAGTAACACCAAAAACGCTACAATGCATTGTCGGCCTTTAAGGTAGATACATAAACGCTCCTTTTATTTAGTAATGGATACTCGCTTAAATTACTCACTCTGTTTTTAACAGATGAGGATGAAACCTACCAATCTGACTAAATAATCATTCCAGGAAACCACTCCAGTAAATGTAAAAGTTTAGTATTTTCATTTCCTGGGTTTGGTAACAAGGCAAAGCGCGACGTTGAGTTCCGCCACTCAGCACGCAATGCTTCAATTCGGCGGAAAGTGAGGAACGGAGTGTCTTAACACTAGGTTCTCTCTGCCTACCTTGCTATATGCGGGATACAGCGTGAAGCTGTATATGT
>JAKGSA010002829.1:0-12975 GCA_033558755.1 Philaethria dido
TATGCCGCAAAAACTAGAATGTACGGTTTAGACTAGACTAGAGGATTAGAGGAAACTATTATGTCTGTCTAATATATTAGTAGAATATATTAGCAGAGGGAACCTGAGAACCTAGTGTTAACACACTATGTTCTCTTAAGATTTCTGTTCCTCACTTTCCGTCGAATTGAGGTATTACGTGCTTAATTGCGGAACTCAACGCCACCCTTTGCCTTCTTACCAGAGCGAAGGAATGAAAATATGAAATATTTAATATTTTCATTCCCTGGATACCACTATTTTTGTTCAATTTGTTTAATTTGTTATAAGACAAAGCACGCTTATCTTAATTATTTATTTATTTTTTTAACATCACGCTGTATCCCGCATATACCAGGGTAGGCAGAGGGTACCAGAGAACCTAGTGTCAAGACACTCCGTCCTCTTTCAACAATTTAGTTCCCCACTTTCCGCCGAATTGAGGCATTACTTGCTGAGTCGGATCTCAACGCTCCGCTTTGCCTTGTTACCTTAGCAAGGAAATGAAAACATTAAATATTATTTAATATTTTCCTTTCCTGAAGTGGGAATCGAACCCACATCCTGTCGCATTCTCTGCTGCAAACTTGAACCTCTGCGCCGCGACACACCTACTATATTTAATTTATAAGGCAAAGCGCGGCGCTGAGTTCCGCAAGCATGTAATATCTTGATATTAGACTTTAAGTGGATAATGTAGTATCTATTTAATGTATATATACGAGAAAAAGTATGAAGCCGTAAAAAGTCCTCATATGTAAAGCGTATTGTTATAACACCCAAAGCACAATGAGCAACAAGAAATATGTCAGTTTCCAAGCAATAAGTTTTGGTTTAAATTGAATAGAATCACAGAGA
Source organism: Philaethria dido (assembly GCA_033558755.1). Taxonomy (NCBI): domain Eukaryota; kingdom Metazoa; phylum Arthropoda; class Insecta; order Lepidoptera; family Nymphalidae; genus Philaethria; species Philaethria dido. The sequence goes on from JAKGSA010002829.1 coordinate 877, forward strand.
CAATAAAAAATTAAACAGTCCCTGAACAAATGTATGGTATGTAATATATATTACCCCTATATATTATCTCTATTTTAATTCAGCCTTAGCTTATCAGTTTACGCAAAATACTTATATTAATAAAAATAATATAATTACGACACGATTAGGCAAAGTGCGGAGTTGAGTTCCGCCACTCAGCACGCAATGCAATTCGGCGGAAAGAGGGGAACGGAGTGTCTTAACACTAGGTTCCCTCTGCCTACCCTACTATATGTATGTCTTCTTCTTCTTCTTCTTCCTAGCATTTATCCCGGCTAGCCAGGGTCTGCCTTCCTACTTAACCTACTCCACTTTGCACGATCTTCTGCATCACGGGTGGTTAGTCCATTGGCTCTCATATCCTGCTTCACGACATCCAGCCATCGCTTCCTTGGGCGTCCCGGGGGTCTAACTCCAGGGACAGATATATCAAGGCATTTTCTTCCGAAATAGTGTTCGGGACGGCGCGCAACGTGGCCGTACCATCTCAAGCGGCGCTCTTGGAGCTTATCCGCTACGTCACGGACCCGAAGACTACCTCGAATGAATGTGTTACGTATGCGGTCGGCCCGCGTAACGCCACACATCCATCTCAGCATCTTCATCTCCGTGACGCGAAGCTCCTGAGTGTGCCGAGACAGCGCCGGCCAACATTCGCTACCGTATAGAAGAACAGGTCGGATTATGCACTTGTATATCTGTCCCGTGAGCTTGGGCGGTATTCTGCGGTCGCAGACCACACCAGTGACCTCACGCCATTTGGCCCAAGCAGCGCATATCCGGGCTTGGACATCGTGGTCGATGCCTCCGGACTCGTGCAAAACGGATCCAAGGTACCTGAACTTTTCCGACTTAACGGCTGATTCAGGACCTATATGGATAGTGCCAGAGTCCGGGCTCCCGCATGCCATGTACTCGGTCTTCGACACATTTAGTTTAAGACCGCCGTTCTCAAGCGTACCCTTCCAGAGGTTCACTTTCTGCTCCAGCCTCATCCGGTCCTCGTCAATGAGCGCTATGTCATCGGCATACATCATCAACCATGGTGGTTGGTCCTGAATGTAAACCGAGACAGTATCTAAGACTACATTAAACAAAAACGGACTAAGCGCCGAGCCTTGGTGAACCCCTACCGTAATCGGAAAGGGTTTGGTGTCGCCAACAGCAGTCCTAACCCTTGAAGCGGAATCACGGTACATGTCTCTAATAATGTCAATATAGATCTCAGGGATTCCCTTGGATCGCAATGCCCACCAGATACATTGACGAGGCACACAGTCAAAGGCCTTCTGCAGATCTAAAAATGCCACATGCAGAGCTCTCCTTTTTTCCCTGTATGCTTCCATCAAAGTTCTGAGGGCAAAAATGGCGTCCATGGTACCGGATCCTGACTGAAATCCATACTGACATCCAGAGACAGTACACTCTCGGCGAAGCCTGAGATCGATTATGTGCTCGCAGAGCTTCATGGTGTGACTCATGATCTTGATCCCTCTATAATTACCACAATCTTGAACACTGCCCCTTCCCTTGTAAATAGGGGTAATGAAACTGTACCGCCACTGTTGTGGCATCGTACCAGTGCTCAAGATGCGGTTGAAGAGATCAGTGAGCATGAGCACACCAAGAGAGCCCAACGATTTCCACGCCTCGATCGGAATGTCGTCAGGCCCCACCGCTTTCCGGTTCTTCATACGTCGAAGACAATTTAGAGTTTCGTCAAGGGTTATTGGGGCAACAAGTCCGAGGTTAGGGAGCGGTTCGGAAGGAAGACTACACGGATGCTGAGTGTTCAGCAGCTCCTTGAAGTAGCCCCTCCATCTCTCCTTCACAGAGCCCTGATCACAAAGCAGCGTACCTCGGGAGTCCTTGACACAGAGACATTGGAAATGTCTTGTGTCGCTTTATCCCGAGCACGTGCCAGTTTATATATGAGCTTCTGCCCTTCCGCAGTTTCAAGTTTATCGTAAAGTGGTGATAAACTCTCACTGCGGGCTCTGGCTACAGCTGTTTTGCTGGCACGTTTCGCCGCAATGTAATCCACTCTGTCTTCAGGGGAGTTGGAATTCTGCCACTTCTTAAAAGCAGCCTTCTTTTTCCGAATCGCTTCCTGCACCTTGTCATTCCACCACCATGTCTCCCTGTCGATGACTCGTCCTCCCCTAGAAATGCCAAGAACTCGTTTACCTGCAGTAATAATTGCTGACTGGGCTCGATCCCAAGCTTCCTGGGCAGTTTGGGTGTCAGTCGATAGATTTTGACTTTTAACCTCTGCCAGAAAGTCGGTCTGCATCGGCCCATCCAACAACCACCACTTGATCCTAGGGTCACGTTTCTCGGCAACTTTCTTTTTCGGAGTAACGACATAGTCCATGACAAGAAGACGATGTTGGGCCGTTAGGCTTTCACCAGGAATGACCTTACAGTTAGTGACCTTGCCTATATGACACCGTCTGGTCAGCAGATAATCTATTTGAGTTGAGTGGGACCCGCTCTTATACGTGATAAGGTGCTGGGAACTCTTTTGGAAGAACGTGTTCACGATGGCCAAGTCAGACGCAATACAGGTTCTCAGAGTATTTTCTCCCTCTGCATTGCGACGACCATAACCAAAACCACCGTGAACACGCTCATACGTGTCCCCAGCCCTACCCACGTGGCCGTTTAAGTCCCCCCCAACTATGATTACCTCGGCAGATGGTATGGCGCGTAGCACCCCTTCAAACTGTTCCCAGAATGACTCCTTTTCGGCGCCACTACAACCCGCCTGAGGGGCATAGGCGCTGATCAAGTTGGTGATGACACCCTCAATCAGTACCTTCACCCGCATCAAGCGATCGCAGCGACGTTCGACTTCGAGGAGACCACTCCGAAGCTCTTGAGAGAGCACTACCGCCACACCGGTCTTACCCGAGGGCGACCCAGTGTATATAAGCTGGTAACCCTGTCCGATGTTACGGGACTTATTGCCTTTCCAGCGTGTTTCCTGTAGGAAGACACACTGGACCCGACGTCTCACGAGTACATCTGCGAGTTCTCTGCATCGTCCGGTTAGAGAGCCAATATTCCATGTTGCAAAGCGGAGTTTCTTTCTGGGTACTTGCGTCTTTAGCCGTGCCCGTACTTGACACGGTAGCCCTTGCCCACTTATCGCAGGTGTAGGGCGATGTGCCTGCGCGTCGTTTAACGGCGACGCCCTAGCCATACCCAGCATTTTACTTGATCTATCCATTTGATTGGCGAAGATTGGTTTTATTGGAGCGACTGCCATCTGACCTCCAAAACCCATTATGGGTAAAACCAAGGGAGAGGATAAGTCAAGAAAGGAAAAGAGAGCAGGAGATAAGGACATGGGGGTGCGGAATGAAAGGACACCACTTTCATGGATTGGATGATAGGAGTATGATAGTGGTGGCTCGAGGATCCGGGGTCGCGTACCCGTATGACACCTAAACCAAGTATCGGACAGATACTTGACAGGACACCCTCTGAAGAATGTATATTTTTGTATATGTATATAATATACTTGTGATAAAAAAAAAAAGCGTCTATCAGCGGAATTCGAACCCACGCCTCTTGAATCTGCCCACACGCTCTAGCTAGCTAAATAGTATTACGGGCTTGAATCAGTTATGTTAAATTTTTTTTCAGTAGTGTTCTAAAAAATATTTTTCTTATCCTATGTGTATGTATATAATATTTTATAAATATTAAAATATGTACTAAAAAATTATTATTAAAAACTAAAATATTTAAAATAGAAAACAATAAAAGTATTAATTATTTGCAGACTTACAAAAGCAATTCTGGCATTTCAGAACGGGGTATTTTATAAATGCTGACTGGTTGCCTTGTTTTACGATATCATACCATAACACAAATAACTAATTAATCCCATTAGTATAATTTTCTTAAATAATTATTTTATGGTAGCGATAATATATAAAATTGTATATTATTACTATTGTATGACGCGAGTAATGCGAACAAATCGATTACTTTTGAAAATGCAAAGTAATTGATAATATTTAAATTTGTTAGGTGGTAGGAGGTTCGTCCTCCGACTGGCTGGGCTGCTGCGACCACCATTATCATAATGTCAAAGACGAACCGCCAAATATCTAATGATAAAGTTCTGCCCGATGGCATGTGCTTCGCAGATTTTCCTTTCCCACCCATCCTTTCCCAAAAATGTGGTGGTTCTGATAGTGGCCTACTACATTGTCCCCCTTCCATCAGCACATCCTTAGGTTATGCAACGCATCTGCCAAATATCTCCCCTGGTGTTGTGATGTCTATGGGCGAAGGTAAATCCACTTACCATCAGGTGGTCCTTCTGCTCAGTTTGTTGCCGTCCGTTATCAATCAAAAAAAAAAAAAAAAAAAAAAAAAAAAAAAAAAAAATATTAAGTGTAGGGACTCTCTAAAGAAATCAATTTAAATTCATATTCTGACCGTACTATCTCGTGCTAAAAGACAGTTGATATATTAATGAGAATGTTTGCTTTTTGTGTGAGCACCACCATTAATCGTGCGAGGCGTGGTATGTCATTCATTCCGATGTTTTTAACTGACGTTTTTGTTCGGTGTACGAGAGGCGGGAATGCCGACTTTAGTGAAACTGTACTAATAAAGCATTAAAGCGGTCTATGCCACTGTTTTATGATACCTTTTTAACTTATATGATGATATTTAAATTATTTTAAGTATCACTTTACACATATAGGTTTTCTTTTATTTGTCCCCTTTATTTTACGGGTTGACTAATATAGCGACAGGGAGATATGTTATCCTAACAATAGACATGTTTCTTGTGGGTAGACAAGCTATTATGAATAAATTATAAATGACTCCTAGATTTGACATAAACGTTACATAAATTGGGATTTAACCATAACAATCACATTTTTTTTTTGAAGATTGGTTTTTAAAGCTGGTCGGCAACAAGGTAAGTGATGCCCTGGTGTTGCAAGCGTCCGTAGGCCACTTGCAACCACTCACATCAGGTGGGCCGTGTGCCTTGTTGCCACCATATCGTGGTATAAAAAAAAATAAAAACATATACTCGAGACATAATCAAATTACTTTTTACGATACAAACAAATTATGTGCTAATCACAAAAAGATTATTGTATCTTGTTTTTAATCACAAAAAGCTATATAAATTATTGAACATATTTTTATTATTATTGATGAACATATTATATTATTATTGAACATATTTTGTTAGGTGGTAGGAGGTTCGTCCTCCGGACTGGCTCGCGACCACTATCGCGTCAAAGACGAACTGCCAAATATCTGTATGTAATGTGATGTGTTCCGTCTGATGGCATGTAAGCCAGATTTTCCCTTTCCCACCCATCCTTTCCCAAAATGTGGTGGTTCTGATAGTGGATCACTACATTGTCCCCCCTTCCATCGGTATCCTCTAGGTTATAACGCATCTACAAATATTCTGGTGTTGTAGATGTCTATGGGCGAAGGTTACCATCTTACCACTTACCATCAGGTGGGCCTTCTGCTCGTTTGCCGTCCGTTATCAATAAAAAAAAAAAAAAAAAATTTAAAAATGTTTATTTACAGGCCAACAAAGTATGAGTATCGGGATGAAAAGGAAATAAAAGTAAATCAATAAATCTCAAGAACATTTGAAACAAAGATCGCTATTAACAAGTCTTCCTGAATTCCAAAACTACACCACAATATTTATCTGACGATCAAAAGAAACCCTTTCAAACCATTCATTTCCAATCGGCCATAGAGAACGTATGAAAATAATAAAAATATTTTATTTTTAAGCTAAATACATGCTTTAGTATCACTTATTACCTACATCTGATAGTTATAAAGATTAACTATATCTATAATTTTTTTATTTTTAGTCAAAAAGCATATTTATTATAATTTTACAATAATCAAAATATTAAATATGAACACGAACAAGCGCTTTAATGTCGTGAGTGGCGCAGAGGCAATGCAAGCGTGCGACTGTAAACGGGACAGGTTAGGTTTTGATTCCACCCGGGAAATGTTAGCCCCCGTACTCTTCTGGCAAATGCTATGGCACAAGGCAAAGTGTGAGGTTGAGTTCCGCCACACCAGCATGCAATGCTTCACCCGGCGGAAAAAGTGGGGAACAGAATTGTTCTCTGCCTACCCTAAGCAGCGTGGATACAGCGCGTCAAGTAAAAAATAAAGAAGAAGCCAATGAACAACAAGTTTTACACTGTTTCCATATCAAGGTAGTCGGAATTTAGTGTCGCGACACTCCACCCCAAGTATGACCGTTCTTTTCAATATACTAGGATTACTAAATAATGAGAGCTTTAGGCTCCATTTGTATTATTAAGATTTTTCAGTCACTTAAACCTTTTATATGGTATTGTTATTGAATTAACTATTGGCGGATAAATACCATAAAGTTATCTAACGATCAACTACGATATATTTTTCTATTTAGTAGTGCTCTTGTACTAGCCATTTAAAATGCAAAGATTTTCAACTAGGACTGTTGAAACACGCACTTAAATACTTCCTATTGTTCTCTATTTATATGAAAAGGAAATGAATTTATATCTTTTATTATGCTCATTATATTATTTTAATAACAAGTTCAGAGTTTATTTAAGTGACAAATACCTACTTTTTAGTAACAGCTGTCCGACTGGATAAAAGAAGAATAAATGTAATATAAAACCAATTGTAGCTTTCTTAAATTTATAACTTAATTTCATAATATAGGCTTTTAAAAGTTAATGTATCATTTATTAAAATACACACAATGAGCAAGTTGTTATCTGGGTGACCTTGTTATTTATTAAAATTCATATTATACTAGTTTCGCTCATGGCTTCGCCTGGGTGAAATCTCGGTTATATCGGGCGCGATATGATAAGGAGTATCCTATAGTCTTCCCTGTCTAGACTATTTGTCAAAATTGGTTAAGTGGTTTATGTGGTGAAGTTGTAAACAGTTAAACAATCTTACATGATTTTATGTTTGGACAATGGCAAACTTCCATACAAACTTTCATCCCCTATTTCAACCCCTCTATCATTTTTCGCGATAAACGCATCCTATATCCTTTCCTTGGGATTTAGTTCTATCTTCATACCGAATTTCATCAAAATCGGTTCAGTAGTTTAGGCGTGAAAGCGTAACAGACAGACAGACAGTTGCTACTTTCTGCATTTATAATATTAGTAAGTGATTTTATATTATGTTTTATATATATTATATTTTATACTAGGTTATGACAATATTGTTTCATATAAATATAAAAATAATTCATACATTTCATGTGTTCTATGGCCCACCTATTAACTACCGCTACAGTTTAGTCGACGTTACAAATAGCGCTATTCAATGGGGCATTAGTATTTTGGCGCGCAGCCAGCATTTGACACTCTGATTAAGCTTGTTCAGACTTAGTTCTTGTGATTTAGTTAGAAATTACTTGGTACATTTTGTTTAAATCTTGCGTACATCGGATGTGTATCATCGAATATTATTTTCGTATTTCTTTTTACAAAAGTCCCTATTTGAAATTTCCGTTTATTTTGACAAGATAAGGTCATTAGGGGTTTCTCTTTTTTTTTTTTTTATGGATAAGGACAAGGCAAACGAGCGCACGGGTCACCCTGCTGGTAAGTGATCATCCCTGCTGCCCACGGCCCCGTGTGTAACACCAGAGGAGCCACAGGTGCGTTGCCGGCCTTGAGGTGGAGTAGGCGCGCTTTTTGAAGGTACCCATTTCTGTATCGACCTGAACTGCCGCAGGTAGGCAATTCCAGCCAGCCGAGCGTGGGCAATGGAAGGAAATTCCTTCGAAACCGCACAGTACTGGAGTGCCACGCATCCAGGCGGTGGATGGTATTTAAAAAATTTCTTTTTTATTTAACTCTCGTCTGTAAAGTGACAATCTATCATCATTATATTAATACTTGAGGGAAAAACTTTGAATCCCTTTTTATAGAAACAAAGAGAACAGAGAAGTACGAAAATTGGCATACATATAGTGTACAGAAGAAGTGCAGAGATCTAATATCTATAAAAAAAGTATTAGAGAATAAAAATAATAAACTACACATTACACTATAATATGTTTGACTTTTGTATAAAGTGACATGTTGAGACGTTACTAAGGTAACATTTATTATATACTTCAATAGGGCTACTAGTACTCGTAAATCCGTAGTGGCGTAGTAAAGAACTTCATTGCAAATAGTATTTGTGGCTTCGAATTCCACTCTAAAATATGTCTGTATTAAAAATATTTTTGTTTATTTGTTTAATTTTTTGGTTGCTAACTTTTCTAACTTTGTGTCTTATATGTATAAATTTTACCTACTCATTATACCAGCAATGGAAAAAAGATACGCAAAAGCAAGTAACAATGTGTCTCCAGCCTGAACAAATGGAGTCGTTTTGTTTCGTATAATTGATTGGGAATGCTTCTATAATTAGGAGCATGACATGGGACGTACATACATACATGCTTACTGATAATTATTTATACTTACACTATATTTAAACATTATATGACTCAATTCTTAACCTTTTTTTATTAGATTTCGTATGTTGATTAAAAACATAACCATTTTTCTTCTAAAATAAGTAAGTAAATATTTTTTTTAGCTTCACGCTGTAACCCGCATATAGCAGGGTAGACAGAGGGAACCTAGTGTTAAGACACTTCATTCCCCACTTTCCGCCGAGTTGAGACATTGTGTGCTGAGTGGCGAAACTCAACGCCGCGCTTTGCCTAGTTACAAGTAAATATTTAAGTTATAATATATGGGTTTTGAAAATTTAATAAATTGAAATATAGAGAAAATATTTTCAATAATATGTGACCGTATTTGATGTAAAGGTCACCATCGATAGTTAATATTACAAAATTAAATAATAATTAAAACAAAGAAATCATAATCATCTAATGTCATGACCTCGAAATGATGATAACCTATTTAAATTTCAATATAAGTTATTATTAATGTCTTACGTAGAACCAATATGGACGCCATTATCGTAGCATATTCGGAAAGCTTGTAACCTATATCTCCTGCTTTTACTGTTATGATTTCAATTTCTATAGGAAGAATAATTTTATTAATATATATTTTCAAGATGTATCCCGCATATAGCAGGGTAAGCAGAGGGAACCTGAGGACCTAGTGTTAAGACACTCCGTTCTATTTTCGTCGAATTGAGGCATTGTGTGCTGAGTGGAAGAGCTCAGCGCTGCATTTTGCCTTGTTACTAGAGCGACATTGGCGAAGTGATTAGTGCTCAACTGGCACGCTCGAAAGGGACCATGGGACTTGAACCTACAACAGTTGACAATTTGTTAATTACACTTAACAACACAAGAGAAAACTTAGTGTCCAGACACTCCGTTCTCCTTTTCACCAGAATTAGATATATTGCATGTTGAGTGGCGGAACTTAACGACGCCCGCTATATCAACATAAATAACAAGATTAATTTAACTCTTATATAGCCTAACTGATGATCGAAGCAACAAACATAGCATCTAAAGTCACACTCTGACCCACTGAGCCACGATGGCCAAACAAATATCGTAACAGCATAAAAATAATTACGCTCGATATCTTTATTACGTTTTTTTAATATATAAACGTTCACAAATTTTATTACCACCAATAAAATGATATGTTTACACTGTGAATTTAGACATATTAATTAAAATATTATCATGAAGTTATTAAAATAATATGGGGTACAAAGTTCATTTGTGGGTTTATATTTATTATTTCGAAGAACAATGTAGGAGGTTAGGGTATAAAACGGTCATTCGGTTTTATAAATTAATTATATTTCACCGAAAAGAGAGAGTACTCGAAGATACTGCTTTTCGATTCGTAAGTTCTAACACGTAAAGAACACAGTATAGCAACCATTTCATAGTAAAAGTCAAAAGACGTACTAATTATAAAAGATTAGTTTTTGTATAATAATCAATTGACAATCTATTAAACAACTTGACAATTTAACAAGTCAGTTGACCAACTATAAAATCATTTGATGTTCCAACAAACAATATAACTAAGTTACTAGCAATCTATATTTTTTTTAACCTCACCCTGTATCCCGCATATAGCAGGGTAGGCAGAGGGAACCTAGTGTTAAGACACTCCGTTCCCCACTTTCCGCCGAATTGAGGCATTGCGTACTGAGTGACGGAACTCAACTCCGCGCTTTGCTTTATTACCAAACCTAGGAAATGAAAATTGTACATTTCTTAGAGTGGGAATCCAACCCACAACCTGTCGCGTTTAAAGTCGCACGCTTGTGCCTCTGCGCCATGACAGGCGTCATATTTATACGCTATATGTAGATATGGATATATTTAGACGTCATTGTAGCGCAGTTGTCGCGTGCGGAGCTAAACACTGTGATTGTTTGATTTTAACTATTACTTGAGGGCAGTTTGGTTGGCCAAAGCACGGTGTTGGGTTCCGCCATATAATACGCAATATTTCTAAATTCGGCAGGAACTGAGTGAAGTAAGGTCTCCAAAATATTATACAGTTGTGACTAAAAGAATGTACTATATTAATACCTGTAATTATGTTATTACAATATATATATATATATATATATATATATATATATATATATATATATATATATATATATATATATATATATATATGCTTTATAAATCTTTTATATAATGTTTATGAAAATTCATGTTGTATATATATTTTTATTTCAGAAATATATTCTTTTTTGCATACCCTGTTACACACTTTATCTATATTTAAACGAATGTAACGACAAAGAAATTCATAAAATTGAATAACAACAATGTAATAAAATATATTAGAAAAGTTGAATCATAAGCTACGTAATATTAATAAATGAACATGTTAATACGCATGCGCCGCCACGCCGCAGGGCGCCCGACTCCCACGCTGTTTCCACATAATCATAAAGAGATACTTTCCGATCGAAAAAAATAAATATCTAAACATGTTATACTAATGATATGTCCTCACATCATTGAAATGTCAAATATTTCAATTATTTGCGTCAAAATATGCTAACATTTTAACATTTTATTCATATAAAAATTTAAATGTGTGTTTGTCTGTGATTTTCTTGAATAATTCTCATATGCATAAGCAGCAGACCAAATCAAAATTCTATAAATTATTTTTTGCATGCAATTATTCTTTTTAATGGGCGAGGTGAGCGTAGACAATTATTAATTACCCAACTAATCACTACAAAAGCTACCAGCTACACGTTTGCATATGCTAATTACTTCACACGGAATTGCTCATCGCAAAAATGTTTCTTTCGCATATTCAAGTCGTGGCATTGAAATAAAAATCGAATTATAAATTTAATTCTAGGTACTACCGTAAAATAATAAATGTTATCTCGTTTTTTTAAATCACTAACAAAATATATATTGAATTGTATGAAACGTTATTTATCTAGTCTTATAGTAGTCTAAGCATAATATCTGCATCGAAACATTTGATACAAATTACTACTTTTATATGAAAAAGAGGTAATTGTTTTAAAATTTGCATATTATAGAATATTAACATAATAATTATTTCTTTTCATTGTTACTTTGAATACGTACTTTTTATTGTCTTTTTTTATTTTTTCTTAATCTATTAATGCAATCACTTAAATATTATCCATAAAATATATAAATATGCGAAGCAAATACTTTAGATCCCTTTTTACGAAAATTACGCGGACGGAGGAGCATGCAACTTGGCACACTTATAGTTTATATAGAAAAGAAGTACAGAATGCTAATATTTTTTTAATTAATGCATAAAAAGTATTTTAAATTAATAAAATAAATGTTAGACACACTACCATGCGTTTGACTTCCATGTTTATCCAAAGTGACATATACATTACTAAAGACAACGCGTTGTTAACGCGTCAACAGTTACACAAGTAAAATATAAAAGCATTTAAAAATATGAACATAACGTTTTGTAAATTTTGCTTTCATTCTCTTAATGGATATTCAAATAATTTCCAAGAAGGTCGTTATTTATGGGCCGAACACAATGGAGCCGA
>JAKGSA010002831.1:0-12949 GCA_033558755.1 Philaethria dido
ACTTTTTTTGATAATTCCTCAATATAAAAATTGTTATCTTTTTATTCAAATTAAACTTAATATTAAATACCTTTTCTCCTCAGTTGTTTAAACTTTTATTTAATTCGAATGAACTGTACGCGTGGCTATCAAACTTTCATGACGAAACACTGCGTCACTCAACTCCATCCGCTTACGCGGTCCGAGTGTATTTTTTTTATCTTTCATTTTCCTCACGTATTTTTTTGTTTTGGAGAGTACCTATAAAACAAGGGATGTTTTAAAACAAAATAATAAAATCTATAAAATAAATGCCTAACGCCTAAATATAACGCCTGTCGTGGCACAAGAGGCACAAGCTTGCGACTGAAAACGCGACAGGTTGTGGGTTCGATTCCCACTTCACAAAATGTAATATTTCGTATTTTCATTTCCTAGGTTTGGTAACACGGCCGCCGATTGAGTACCGCCGATTGAATATCTCCACTCAGCACGCACTGCCTCAATTAGGCGGAAAGTGGGGAACGGAGTGTCTTAACACTAGGTTCCCAAGTTTCTAAGTCTGCTATAAAAGCGGGATATAGCGTGAAGCTAAAAATATAAATAAAAAAAATAAATATGTTTTATTTATGCCTTTGTGGAGGAATATGTCAAGTTTATGGTTTGGAAAATCGGTAACTAATAGTGGTGGACGTACCATCTTCACTAGTAAGTACAAGGCATATGGCAACCAAACGTAACGTAAAATTTTCGATTATGATCCTTTTAGCTGGAGAATATCTTGACAAATGCGCTAATAAAAAGGCTCGCCGCACGCCCGAAACGTTTGGAAAACCATTTACAAGGTTTATCGACGCTATGGAAATAATAACTGAAGCCGTTATCGTCCTAAATCGATCTAATTTAAAATTATTGTTACAGCTAGCCCTTTATTTTTATTAGTCATGTCATATTTTCTCAAAGCGTATATGTTGAATATTCAAATACGTTTCGATTGTTTTAAATTACTTTTGTGTAACATTCAATATTTAGCGGTAAACTAAATTGGCAATTTCATTAAAGATTTTAGTATAGCTTTTACATCAACAAAGTTTAATAACAATTTATTTTACCAAATGTTGTTTTTGATTGACTTTTATTTTTCTTTTTTCAAATTAATTACTATATACTCTTTGAATAAGCGACATTAATGATCATTAAAACTCTAAAAAGATTAGTCAATAAGAAAATGATCGATCAAGAATAATATTTTGTGGTACACATTGCAAAAGTTTATGCTTACTTTTAAACATTAACTGAAGAATTTAATTTTGACATAATTTCTTTTTTTTAACTTCACGCTGTATCCCGCATATAGCAGGGTAGGCAGAGGGAGACCCGAGAACCTAGTGTTAAGACACTCCGTTCTCGTACAACAAATAAATATTAACATTTTGACATAAATAACAAATATTAAACACTAAATACGGTGATGCTTCACGAAATTACAAATTGCATTACGCGATCCCACGATAAATACAGGGCGAGAGACAATAAAGCAGCCGGACAAGCTGCCATCGGTCAGCGGATCAAGTGGGCGCCAATTTCCGGACGTAGAGGAGGCGTCGTCCGTCTCATACCCGACGCGATGCTACGATTAGCTCGTATGCTACGGAAAAGGCTTGCAACACAGATAAATTGTTGATTCAAGTTAGCTTATTTCCTATTTAATGGGATTAACGATGTGACTGGACAAGAAATTGAAAGATAAAAAATTATTTTCTGATAACATGATAGTTTTTAGTAATGTTAATAGTAATATACGATTGTCTTTCATGGCGTTTTGTATATGTAAAAAATATATGTCAGTCTAACTATTAAAGTGTTGCCTTTCTAATATAAATTAAGTACGACTAAGTCAAAAATTATTTAAATTAATTAAATATTTTAAAGAATATAACTCAATCAATAAAATAATTAAATTATAGACTAAAAATGTATATATTTTTGAAGAATAATAAATTTTATTATGCACAATTTGACAAAGATAGCACTCTAGGTCCAGATAAATGAAAAGTTTGACGACCATCACCTAATTCTAAAGACCTAGCGATGTTTTGATGAAGGCGCGGACTAAACCTTGTGTTGCATAAAACGTTATTTCGTGCAGCAATTGGCTACTTAATAGGATTTTATATAAAAACGGAGCAAACGAATTGGAGCGCTCTGACAACAACTTGAGCGCGGTGCGGGCCCGAACATGTTTGCTTAGTTTGAGTTTGCAAATGCTGCTGATTGGTTGTTTGCTACATTTTTCCTTAGATAGAATTTAGAAAGAGGTAAGATTCAAAATAAATGTTTTTTGAAATTTATGTTATATTTTCTGAAATTACACTTCAATCCACTATTACATTTCCTAATGTCAAGTGTGACGCAATTGCTGAACAAGATATAACAAAATTAATCAAATAATTATGTACTTCATTTAACTATTTTCAAAAAGTAATGAAAATACAGATATTACCAATTAAGATTATTTGAAACTTTCTATGCTCAATTTAGAAACCTAATTAGGAGTGTACTACGAAGACTATAATTGGGTACCTCGAAAATGTCAGCACATTATTTAACACGCGATACTGCACAGGTGCGCGGTGTACCGAAAAAATAGCACAAGCGTTGAATGAAAACAACCTGCTAATGAGCATCGCGAGTTAATTGCCACCAGCCATTATTTCGTTAAGGATCTCTTGAATACCTTCTAGTTGAACTATTGAAAATAGAAAAACAGGAATAATTCTTCTTTATTAAGAATTACTCTTATAAATATGTATAATTAACGCAACAATAAATTTAACAAATTAAGTCATAAATAACTTTATTGTCATAAATTTTAAGCTTTATATGCTAAAATTCAAAGTAGTAGTTCCATTATAAGAACTAAACTATTTAAAGCTATCTTTGATAGATTAACAAAATCAAAGTAAATAATAAATGAAAACAGCGGGAGTACTAACACGCCATTAAAAGTAGTGGCTATAACCACACTAGGCTGATATTTTGGTGATCGTACTCGTAGAGCATAGCTTCTAGCGTCGGGGACGCTACTGCCCGTCGTCGGTCTGTAGGCTAAGCTAAACTAAGCTCAGACACGATGGTTATGTCGCAATAAGTCGATCGCTCATTCACTGACCAGGATGCATTCTGGGACCAAAACATTGCCCCAACAACATTTCCCACTTTCCGCCAGATACACAAATACAACTTATAATATAACATTAATTATACCTTGAAAGTACTGTTTTTTTTTCTACATTAGGAGCTTCAAGATCACAGGTTATAGGTTAAATAAGTTAGACATTTCTAGTGTTATTACACTTGAAGTGTGAAATTAACATAACATTTCATGATACGACGTGCTCATTAGAATAGCCTGATAGGGTATCTCATACTCGACGTAATGAAACGTGCGGTACATTTGGTTTTCATTTTAGCCTGCAATTTGTGTACATTCATCACTTCTGTTACCGTATAATATTTATTACTACCACTGTATATGCTATATTTAATGCTAGCTTGTTTGTTCTTATATAAATATATAAAATAATAATATAAATCTATCATATTATAGTATCATATTAATTGTTAAACAAATTCTTAAAATTTAGAGAAAATGTATAAAAAAAATAAAAATAATAGATACCTGATATGATAAAACCAAATATAATTTAAAATAAAGGTACTATGTACGTACATTACCAATTTGTTAAAATCCTTTTTAACAAGAAATCAGCAACTTAATATCCGTAACCCTATAAATTCCACCGGAAGCCGCCCCAATCATAATTAAAATATTCTGATAACGAAAATTAATAGATTTAATTCACAAGATAATCGGCTAATCATATTTTATGAAAGATGAAGGAGTAATCTTATCGTGCAAAGGGCGGGTGATCGTGACCGTCAGGTGATCAGTCAATCTCGGCGCACCGAAGTGAGGCTGCAAAGTGACGGTTGCCCTGTAATTAATTACGTTTCTCAATAGCAAGGGAACAAAAGGCGATTGTTTGTTCACCGGCCGATGTAGAACTCAAATCTTACAATTTAACTTAAAGAAATTGTTATTGTTTTAGAAATATATTTCTACAAGAGAGAATATTTATTTCTAGGAGATTTTAAATTATGTCAATTTTATAAACTGCAATACGTATCCCATGTAAGAAAGATAAACAGAATGAAAGTATTGCGTTATAATTGAACGTTTATTTCACTAAACTAAATTAATTCAAATATTTCGTAAGTAATCTCCAAAATACATGTAGATATCCAAAAATATAACTCCCAACTAGATTTACTGTTACCAGAAAAGAGGCAAATAATACTTAGTTATTATGAAAATAATAAAAAAAATAAATAAAAACAAAGTCCCGCTGAGTTTCTTGCGCCGGTTCTTCTCAGGTCTGAGGCATTAAATTTAGTGAACCGGTGGTAAATTATTTGACGTTCAAAAAATGAAGCTTGTAACTTCTTATTTTGAATAAAATTATTTGACTTTGACTTTGACTTTGACTTTAATAGTTATATTTCGATTTAAGAAAATCTTGAACATATTTAGCGTATTTTGATGAATTTTATTTAAATTTATAAACTAATTTAATACGTATATTAATACAAATTTAACTCATCGTTAATATAATTAATACAAATGATAAATACAAGCATATGAACAGTGGAAGCTGGTAGCCTTTTCACATTAACACTTTTCGTTGGCGGTTTATTTGCGAAGTAAAAAGACCGGGTTGTAGATAACGGAAATACAATGGTCCTGTTCCCGCCCAGCGCCGAATATGAACTCATTGTGTACTTAATTACGGCGGGTGTCTTTGAGATATAGCTGGCACACATTCCGCCATAAAAGCCTGCCTCACAAATAATATTTCACAGCAAGGTTTCTCTTTTCAAAGCAATTAATGTGTCGCTGTGTTAGTATTGCTTTGTCACTCATATTGGGCACATGTTGAAGCACGCTACCTTCAATTATGATTATTAAAATTAACAAATGTTACTAACTAGTTTCAAATTATTGGTAACAATCACATCGTAACGAAACCGCTGAGACTAACTAAACTGGTAAATTTATATTTTGTTTTGAAAACAAAAAATCATTTATTAAAAATGTTTCCTCATAAGGAATTCTGCTTTTGGGATTTTAACACAAAATAATGACGGCGCAAATAATTAAGAGGGGTTTTTGTTCAGTATGCCTTCCCATTTCTTTAAAGAGTAACTTGAAACCAAGACGAGTCTAAAATCAGAGCATGAATTGAATAAAAACGTAAAGTAAAAGTGGAGAGTAGCATCCGAGATAACAGCTATTCAGAAGAGGAAACCGTTAAAAACAAATTCAAAGAGTAAAGTGAGTAAATTATAAAAGTGCGGCGCGGGCTCTTTGTTTCCACGTCGCGCTGTCAGTTATCATTGTAAGGGAAAATAACCATTGGCAGGCGCTTCATAGCTAAGATATTCGACATTAAAGTCCTTTAAAAACAATCTTAACTTTCTGTTATGTTTTAAAGAAGATGTTTGATTAACTTAAAAATTTATATGATTTAATGAATAAATAAATAGTGATATTTTTTTTTGTTTTTGGATTATATTATGGCGCACATTTAAACAGTCTGACAATCTGTGGTGGCGACAATTGTGGCGATTTTGACCAGACAGTTTTGTTCAACATAGTATGATGATCCATTCCACTACAACGCCCAAAGTTTCTCTTCATAGACAGAAAATCTGATTTATCACAGATTCTTTTGGCAATAAAAATTAAAAATAATTATAAAATTCATTTTACAACCTTATTTAAAAAAATATATTTAAAAATATATATTTAATGTTAAAATTATGAATACTGTAGATTTTGTTAGTCTTTAGTACAATTACTACGTTTAGTAATATTAGTAAAACAAAGAAACATTGCAATCATATGTTATAAACTGAATGAATAATAATAAGGATATATTTCTAAACATTTTCCTCATCCAATCATAAATCGACTTAACGAAACTATATAGCTCCACATTCAATAGACACGTCCTGCGAACAAGGCAGGTAGGAGCAACAAGAAAAGTAATGCTTTTGATGTTTCCTCCTACATGCGATAAAATAAAACTATAGGTTATTCAAGAGGCGTGGAAGTTAAGAACAGTATTTGTGAGATACAGTTTTCTTTTAGATACTTCTATTCTATTACAAATAAATTATTTTAACATAAAAATGAAAAGTTAAAAACAAAAAAAAATATTGATTATATTATTCAAAATAACTTCGATTAACTTTAACAGATTGCGTCATTCTCAAAGATCGCACAAAAGATTGTGATTCATAAAAAAATGAAAGAATATAGGTACCAGTTAAAGACATCTTACAAAATGTACGTAATATTCGTAAAATAATATCTGAAACCGTAATAAATTACGTAGCTATCAACCCATAATTAAATCATCAATAATGAAAACGAATGAGATGAATCAGCTAAATAATATCAGTACAATGCATTTCGATGCAAGAATATAATCGCAAAGTGATCTATCAATATCGTGGAGGCGAAAGCCACAAAGTGACGGTCTCTGAAATTAATTACCCGTCTCAATGGCGACGGAACAAAAGGCGATTGTTTGCTGCGGACGAGTCGATGCCGACCCTAAGCCCAGATAATCTTAAGCTTTGTATTATGAAAGTTTTTATTTCCTTAGCATTATCCGCCTGAGCGACTGTATTCTTTATAGAAATAACCGCGCCTATTATCCAACTTCCTGTTATCTAATCTGACGCTCGTATTGGCTTGTTGCG
Source organism: Philaethria dido (assembly GCA_033558755.1). Lineage (NCBI taxonomy): Eukaryota > Metazoa > Arthropoda > Insecta > Lepidoptera > Nymphalidae > Philaethria > Philaethria dido. The sequence goes on from JAKGSA010002831.1 coordinate 6,811, forward strand.
TGATGCATTAAAGCCAAATGTTGTCGTGGGAAATTTCTCACTGTATTTTCATATAATAACAAAAACATTATCTTTTGGTAACCTTTCTTAATAAGAAAATATTTTAGACGGGAATAAATGTTTTTATTAAAACACAGATTAATTATGATATTATAAGATTATAATTGCACATGGAAAGTCATTTCAAATGTAGTGTTTTTCTATATATATGTACCTACATGTTAGGTGGTAGGAGGTTCGTCCTCCGACTGGCTCGCGACCACTATCATGTCAAAGACGAACCGCCAAATATCTAATGATGTGTTCCGGTTCGATGGCATGTAAGCCAGATTTTCCCCTTTCCCATCCATCCTTTCCCCAAAATGTGGTGGTTCTGATAGTGGACTACTACATTGTCCCCCCTTCCATCAGTATCCTCTAGGTTGGCAACGCATCTCCAACATCTCTGGTGTTGTAGATGTCTATGGGCGAAGGTAACCACTTACCATCAGGTGGTCCTTCTGCTCGTTTGCCGTCCGTTATCAATAAAAAAAAATAAAAAAATATTGTTCATGTACCAATATAAAAAATCTGCAGAAAAATAAATAATGTCTATGATTACAACAGGTGTCTTTGAGATATGACCAGCACACTTTCCTTACAAAGCCTGTCACATACAAATAACGCTTATCTTAGGAGCAAGAATGTCTCCTTTCAAAAGGCAATTAATGCGAGTAAATATCGCGACGTCAATCATATAACGTGTCATATTCCCACGCAATTTCGTATCACGTCGCTGTAAGAGTGGGTATATTGTTGTACATTTGTGTTAATCTGTCATGTTTGTTTTGATAACGAATGTAGAATGCTATGCACAAAAATTCCGTTGTGTTATACAATTCAAATAACTAATATTTTAGTTATAATTACAAACATTCTTATGTTATTTATGTTGTTGGTATAGTTCATAATTCATCTTTCTAGGGTTAAAGAGTAACATATAAATTACATAATCCGTATTTGGAACAGAAATTTTGTAGTTAATTTCATAATTCTAGTACAGAATGAATGAATATAAAATATTAAAATATTTCAAGAAAGTAACAAAAGATGTTTCCTCCAAGTAAGTTTACAATTGTTCTTGATTGCGCTTGTTGTCGTGCACAGTGTTTGCGTTGCTCAGAATAAATTCGCACTACACGGTATTTTGTTCGTAACTACCTTATATTTGAAATGAAATATTTTCTAAATATCATCAAAAAATTCTAAATATAATAAAATTACACGAGAGTAAGAGAGATAAATTAGCCTTTAAAAGGCTTTATTGTATTTAAAAGGTAGAAATAATGTTCTGTATGAAGCTATCAAATGTTTGAAAAATATCCATATTGAAATTTCTAATTAATGTAAAATAAAAATATATTTCTATGTGAAATTGTTATTTTATCCGATACTAGCTATCCAATCAGAAATAATATTAATTTTAACTCTATCGTTTTAAATTCATTGAATGCAAAATATTTCTATCCGAGTCAAAAGGCGAGGCGTGAAAAGCTCAATGTGTCAATGATTCAATGAAATTGCATCGTAATTGAAAAAATATTTTACAACTGTATGACGTGTTGGCAGAATATTGGAGCAACGCGCAAAATTGATCTGGAATAGAAATATATTGCCAATTTGATTTCTAATGATTGATTATTATGGGATTTCGTAACATAAATATGAATATTTCATAGATACGAATGTATGATGATGACTTTGTGAACATGAAATTTTTAGCATCTCCGATAGCAATGCATATTACGATAAATCTAATCTCTTTTACTTTCCCAACCAAATTTTACTAGGCTCTTTCTTAACACTATTAGTTACTTAAAAAAATAAATACAAGTTAAAAAATCTTCGCCAATGTACTTAATAAAACCCTGAAAAGTGAATTTTCCCTCCGTAATAAGGAAACATCTGCACATAATCTAATCAAACACGCAATACAAAGCAGTAAGCGGGAAGTCGAAGAAACAGTGCTACGAGTTTTGAATGAGAACGGCCTGCTAATGAGCAGCGCGAGTTAATTGCCAACGGGTGTCACTATTCAGCTAAGGATCAAGTGAATGCGTACTAATTAAACAATAGCTATTAAAAACTTATTTTATACGTTAACGGGATGTGTTTTAGAAGGTTCATACTGCTTATATTAAAGTAAGTTACATTAAAATTTTATTGGTAAAGTTATTTTATTTTTGTACTATGAATATTATACAATAAGTCAACATAAATTATAAAATCAAATACCTATATAATATCAAACTCAACTATAGACGTATATACAATAATTTACGAAACTAAGGCAAAATATACAAAAACCAAATTAGGATGGTGAAATATAAAGAAATTATACAAAGAAAATGTATAACTTCGATTTTTCTGTGTATAGGCTGTGACTTTTAGTTATTGGCCATCGTGAGGGACTATAACCATCGGCAGGGTGTCATATAATGACTTAGATATTTGACGTAGAAATCCCTAGCGGCTTATCTCGAGAAGCCTATCGTTACGGTTTATCTTCCGCTTCTGTTTGGGACTATAGCAAAGTACATGGAAAAATAAGATACCTTACAAATAAAATTGGCAAATTTCAAACCTTATATATACTTACTATTTTCTTAAATTAAATAAGATTGTAGAGATAAATGCGTAAATACAACTACTAACTAAGTTATAAATGGTAAACAATATATTATTAGCAAAAGTGAACATATACGTAAATAAATATTTATATGAAATTTATTTTATTAAACAAGATGCAAAGTTGGGTAATATAAAAGCGTGTAAAATGTTGACTGTATTTTAATCCTGTCGGTCGGCTTATGTGCTTAAGTGGCCAGTAGTTTAAACGTACATTTTATATAAGGCTTAAATTTAGAATTGTATTTAGTCAGACAGGTTTTATAGTAAAGCTGCTTAAAAATGAGAAGCTTTTCCAGGAACGTCAAGAATATTGGTCACAATTCACGCATATATAGACGTGGAATCATAAATCGGCTCAAGAAGAGCTACGTGCATTGACACACCGCAACGGTGGATAAGGCACGTGCAAGATGCTGATAACACCAGTTATGTTTGCTTCGGCTGAAACTCAATAGATTGACTGGATAGATTGCCTACGCTAGAACTTAAAATAGGATTAAAGGTTAAATGTGGATTAATTGACGACTAATTACCTTTTTTATATGTTAAATATATAATTTTAAATAATACTCTCTATAATAATCGTCTGTAACTGCATGTGCGAAATCTGTACATCATTTAATCATAATAAATCTATTTAATCTATTCTAAAAATAATCTATTAGTCCAAAAGGTAAAATTTATTTTGTTCATATTTCTGAATACGAGGCTAGATAGTCTTGTTGACTGAGATCTAAATGAATCCTGCTTAATCAGTCAGACTAAATAACTAGTATACACACAGCAACATATCTCTTACACGAAATTAGAAATCGGCTTAGGCACGATGCATTAATGCTGAAGGATTTGTATAAGACACCTGTGCTAGAGACAGCTAACATAAGCGATGCTTCCGAGGTTACCTACCATAGGAAATTGGATAAGCCTGAAATGTATGTAGCTAAATGATTTAATCAAGCCTTATGTTATATCAATAGCAATTACAATATTCGCTATTTAATAATAAGTATTTATTATAGAACCTGTGCCTTAGGTAAAAAATACAATGAAAAAAATTCAATAAAACAATTTTTTTCTTCTATTATTTGAATACTGCAAATATAATTTATGAAATCGAAATCTACATTCCGTTCAGTTGTCAATTAGAGCTATCCTATATATATTTTTTAATTCTTTAGGTAACGTACGAATACTTTACACAGTTTTTCATATATTTCTACTGTATTATTATAAAAATATATTTGATTTTTACACTTTAGCCTACAAATCCTTTGTTTGCATATTTTTTATAAAAAGGTCCGGACCAAAATTCCAAATGTATGTAACGTAATATTATGAGGAATACTTACATCTCTATTAAGCTTAATATTAATATTTCTTATAATTTAAAATCTTATAAAACATTATTTTTAATAGTAAGAAATAACAGCGTTAGCTAGACAACACCAAACGTAAATAGAGACAATTTAAGCAAATAGGGTACGTGCTATCGATACAAAAGGCGAAAAAATCACAATAATTAGAAGGCAGCAGTGTGAGACCACAGTCCACACATTAGCTAATATGTGATACAACATTTAGGTATGGGAACATGACAATACAGGAAAAAGAGGGTTTTATTACTAGGGGGCATTGTAACGGAGGCACTACTATAAAATGAAAAAGATTTTGAGATTCACACTATCTGGTATACGTTATTCAATTTCATTGTAATATACAGAAAATCTACTTTGAGTACTAAATGTATAGCAATAAACATCATATTTATGTCCTTCGCTCTCTTTATTGTAACCGAAAAGTAAGACACGTTTAAAATTACTGTAGTAAAATATAAATAAACATTCTAGACGTCACAAGGTTAGACAAAATAAATTGGTTACCACTACAAGACATTCTGAAATTCACGTTCTGCGTAAAAAATCTTTTTTATCTCAAATCCTAACTTGAATCTGAAATTTTCAAGAACTCTCGCCAACAAAACAAGCTAGGGGACGTAATGACCGCACAAAATGTGTGCGTAAGAAATCGGCATTGACTTGGTATGTTTGGCAAATAAGGTCTGTGGTCGAGGTCTGCGCGTGACAGGAAATCTAATAACCCTCGAACGAGTGCTACGTATAAATTTCTTACATACGTTTCTTTGTCCCTTTGTAAGATTTTTTCTATGACTACATCACCCAAATAACAATATGTTCGTGCCGAATTCCATCCTACAAATAAGGATCAGGTGGAGATTTTTAAAAAAAGATACATAGATTTTAAACAAAAAAAGGTAAATAATTTTAATTTATTTTACTTTCGCAACAAAAAGTGTGCAAGTGGGTTACTTTTTTTTATAATAATGTCAAAAGATTGTAATTTTTTCTGATTGTGTCAACCGATATATACCTAAAATTATATATATATATATATATATATATCTATAAATGTAAACAGAAATATAAATCTTTTCCTATATATATATATTTTTTGTATTTTAACTTTTACTACTTAACTATTGTATGTATTGTATGTTGTATCAATTTTATTTTCATACTTACTTTTTTAATCACTGTAAATGGATTGTCTATAGAAATTATTTTCTCATTATAATATAAAAAATCTGTTTTTGATATATTACACCTGCGTACATATGGATAAGTACAACACTCATAGACTGCCTAAATATCTGGTTTTATGACTTCATAATTTGGCGGGTAAAGGTAGCAGGAATATAAACCTTTTCCCACATTTTTAATATTAATATGCATCGAAATACTTCATAAGAATCCTGTTTTCAAAGATCTCGAAGGATTTTACTGTGTCAATAAATATAGGGGAGGACATGGTTGAATGGATTGGTGATAAAGACTTTCGATAGAATGCAGTGAGCCGTGTTCACTATATTTACATGGAAAATATTTATTATAGACATATTTATAGACATATTCATAGGTATATTTATAGATACGAGGTGTGTTCAAAAAGTAAGGTGACTTTGTATTTTTAAGAAAAAATATTTATTTATTTATCAATATTTATGTTGTTGTCCCCTTCAAAGTAATCCCCCTCAGATACAATACACTTATGCCAACGGTTTTTCCAATCGTCAAAGCACTTCTCATAAGCACTTTTCGGTATAGCCTTGAGCTCTTCCAGCGATGCAGTCTTTATCTCTTCATTGGGACGATTGGACTTTGGTTTCGATATCATAACCATATACCCATGATTCGTCACCAGTTATGACCCTTTTGAGTAAATCTGGGTCGTCGTTGACGTCATTCAACAGTTCTTGAGCGATGCTCATGCGACGGTTCTTTTGGTCAAAATTTAGCAATTTCGGAACAAACTTCGCTGACACACGTCTCATGCCCAAAACGTTAGAAAAAATTTCATGGCACGAGCCAAGCGATATACCAACATCCTCAGCAACTTCTCTGATAGTGATTCGACGATTTTCCAGAACAATTTTCTTCACTGCTTGAACGTT